>CM042756.1:3357593-3377593 GCA_022496165.2 Catalaphyllia jardinei
AAGTGGGGAAGTGAGGCGGGGAAGTGAAGCAGGGAAGTGTAGCAGGGAAGTGAGGCAGGGAAGTAAAGCGGAGAAGTGAGGCAGGGAAGTGAGGCTGGGAAGTGAAGTGTGGAAGTGAAGTAAGGAAGTGAGGCAGGCAAGTGAGGCAGAGAGGTGAAGCAGGGGAGTAAAGCAGGGAAGTAAACTGAGGGAGTAATTTGGGGAAGTAAAGCGGGGAAGTGAAGTGGGGAATTGAAGCGGGGAAGTAAAGTGGAGCAGTGAGGCGGGGAAGTGAAGTAAGGAAGTGAAGCGGGGAAGTGAAACGGGGAAGTGAAGCGGGGAAGTGAAGCAGGAAAGTGAAGTGGGCAAGTAAAGGAGGGAAGTGAGGCAGGGAAGTGAGGTTGGGAAGTAAATCGGGGAAGTGAAGCGGGCAACTTAGGCAGGAAAGTGAAGTTGTGAAGTGAAGTGGGGAAGTGAAGCGGGGAAGTGAAGCGGGGAAATGAAGCCGGGAAGAAAAGCGGGAAAGTGAAGCGTGGAAGTGAAGTGAAGTGGGGACAAGCCCCTTCTGTGTGTGTACATAGGACACATGATGAAAGTGTATATGAAATAATTCATATTTGAACCCAATGCTCCCAATGTGTGGCTTCATAGCTCAGTTGGTAGAGCATCGCACCGGTATCGCGGAGGTCATGGGTTCGAATCCCGTTGAAGCCCTGATTTTTTTTTCAGGCTTCTTCTTTCCAGTTGCTTAAATTGGAAAATTTACTGCGAGGATCATACTTCACTTGCATCTATAACCGCAGTTCAAATATGAATTATTTCATATACACTTTCATCATGTCACTCTTACGGGAAATATGAACTCACTAAATTGACCTTGCTCCCAATGTGTGGCTTCATAGCTCAGTTGGTAGAGCATCTCACCGGTATCGCGGAGGTCATGGGTTCGAATCCCGTTGAAGCCCTGACTTTTTTGTCAGACTTCTTCTTTCCAGTTGCTTAAATTGGAAAATTTACTGCGAGGATCATACTTCACTTGCATCTATAACCGCAGTTCAAATATGAATTATTTCATATACACTTTCATCATTTCACTCTTACGGGAAATATCATCTCACTAAATTGACCTTGCTCCCAATGTGTGGCTTCATAGCTCAGTTGGTAGAGCATCGCACCGGTATCGCGGAGGTACGGTCATGGGTTCGAAATCCGTTGAAGCCCTGAATTTTTTTTTCAGGCTTCTTCTTTCCAGTTGCTTAAATTGGAAAATTTACTGCGAGGATCATAGTTCACCTGCACATAGGACACATGTTGTGCGGGAACAACATGCAAGAACAGTGCAGACAATGTTGCATGGGAAATTGAGTTCATTTTGCTTTATGATGCACAAATTCAAACCCTGGAGAGTGAATTTCCCTTTAACAGAATTTTTTCGCAAAAATAGTAATGTCACACAAGGAAAACTGTCAGTGCAACTTGTCCTTTAGTGTGCGTCGAATATTACTGGGATGCTATTGAGCCATTCAAAAAAATGCACTTTTGTATAGTCTTATGACATCTAGTAAATTATAGTGTACATGTATCAACAATAACTTTTTTTATTGCATTCAGATCTTTGATGCATTGCCAGGGTCATTTTCTGGGAAAGCAAGGTTCTTTGCTCGAAAGGTAACAAACCATGCAAACAGTGTACAGGACATACATGTAACTTAAAAAATGTACTTGCTAAGCTTGGTAACATCATTCTATTTATATAACAATTTTGTTTGCATGAAAAATATATAAATATATTCATGCAAGTAGGGTGCCAGCAGGGAAGAACTTTATCCTCATATAAAGCTCACCCCCTTAATTCACATACATGTATATACTAAATTTAAATTTAAACTGAAGGAGGCTCTGCATATAAATAACATCAACCTGACACTTATGCTTTAGACTTTATACTCTTTCTACACTTTGTTGTCAATTTTTGTGACTGAATCATAATAAGTTATGTATGATTGTTTTGCCTAGCATCTGTGTAGTTTTAATGGTTTTTCAAATTTTCTGTAACTGACAATAATGTTCTAAACTTTCAAAACTGTCTTATAAATAAAAAAATGTTGTTTTAGTAATCTTCTTAAAAATCATGATACATGTGCACGCATGTGTATAAACGTCATTTAGAACTCTAATATTATAAATACTTTTAAAAATCTAATAAACAAAAATTAATCGACTATTAATAAAAGAATAGATATAAAATTCTAGCATTTGCATGAATAATGATCACGATAATTAAGTAGGTAATTATTGTTAAAAAAAGTTGATATAGGTGATACTAAGATCAGATGTTGTTATGCATGATTTGAAATTAAGAACAAATGTTGCCAAAGATGTGTGTATGCGCCTACAAAGAATGGTTTCCCTGGCAATAAATGATTTCAAACTTGATATTAAGTGGTTGCTGAGCATTAACATTATTTTGTATACTTCTGGGATTATTATCTAGTAACTAGATATATGTAGTGTGAGGTATTTATTGTATTAACCAACTTGGCTTACATGTACATTCGTTTGGTGTACATTAATTTTTCAGTATGCAAGCGAAGACCAGTATGAGAAAGATGGTCGCAGTTCTTTGTTTAGTGCCCTAGTGCACAGCCGAACTGATGACATGCAAGTCAAACTGACTTTACCTGAACTCCAACGTTCCTCCAAGTAAGCTGAAACATAGAATATTAAGCTGTTTACTTCTTGTTGCTCTACATTTGAACATCTGGCAACAAAGAAAATTTAATTTTATACTATGTCTTCTAACCAGAGTGTAAAGAAAGTGAATTGTAGACGAAGCACAGTGTGTTCACTGAGTATTTCACCTTTGAAGCGACATCAATTCTAAAAATGTCACTATGTCATAGGCTAATAGCCTGCAATGCCAGCAGGCTTTTTTGTTTGGGGTTCTGAGCTAGTTACTTTAAGACTCAGTGTGCTGGTGGTGAATCTTTTGGACAAGAGCTGCCTCCAAACACAACCCAGAAAGTCTGTCAGAAGCATCTACATGTACATGTACTAGTAAGCCATGGACTAACAAGGTTTTTTTGGCATACAGATAGTGTTTTTAATGAATAATTACTGTGAGAGCCTGGATGCCAATATTTCTACATAACTTCTGTATGTATCCCAGGTAGCTATAAGGGAAGTGGTCTCCAGTTGGTTGTAGTATTAAATGCTTATTAATAACTACTGTAAATAAATGTTTATCAATAATGCTTTAGAAATACACAGGCAAGTAAAAACTAATAATATGTAACGTTGCAATGTTTCGGCAAACTCATGAGACAAATATCAAAGAATGAGTAAAAAGAGTGAGTTATTTAACTTAGCTTCTGTCATTTTGTAAATCTACAGGTCTTTAGTCTTTTAAACTTGCTCTTTTTATTCATTCTTTGATAATGATGTCACAAGGTTGCCGAAACATTAGAACATTTAATATTTAGTTTTTAGTTTTTACCTGGCATACAAGCCGTATAGAAGAAGATGTTTACGTGACAAAAGCATGTAACGATCAGTTTTGAAAAGCAATATTTTGTTACCATTGCTGTCATTGGTTCTGCACAGGACACTCCATTCATTGGCTACTGAACACCAAGAGGTGAGTGCATCTTTTGGAATATTCATGAATGGGGCAGCTTTTAAGGAGCTCCTGTCACTTCTGTTATAATGGTGATAAAATGACTTGGTTGCACATGAAAATTCAGGCACTTCTAGTATAACTCATAGTGACTTGATGTTAGAGAAACGGGGATAAACTTTGACAAAATGGACAGTGGCCTGGTGCAGGTCTACATTGCCATTACACATACCACCCCCACACTTCTTAATTAATAAATTCACTCAGAGGAGCCTCTTTGTTATATACCTTTGTGGTGGTGTCTTAGCATGCTGTCTTGAAGGTACTATTTTTACGCAATAGCAAAACACTTTTCTTTACATGTATGCATGTAGAGTGCAGATGACGAAGGCTTTGAATCTCTAGAGACGAGCTCCAACTCATCCACTACATCAGAGCAAGCCACACAAGACAACACTGACATCTGGTCTGCTGCTTTAGCACTACCCTCACAAAAATTTTACACTTGGGAGATGGAAGGAAGGTACAGAACAGTAAGCTTTTGATGAAAAATGAGAACTGAAAAGGAGCAAAAAGAAATTTAGAAAAGGAAACAACTGTTAGTAACAAATCTTCTGTGTGCAAATCAGAAACGTACATTGTACAGTGTGTATAGGATCAATATGTTTTTAGCAAGAGAGCATCTGATTGGTTACTTGAAGTTACTGGCCCTCTTAACTACCTTATTCTTGTGTTAATAGATAAGCATTGCAAATCAGATCTAACTCAAGCTCGCTAGAACTTTGCTCTGGTTTTAGTGGTGGCTGGGTCAAATTCCAATAAACTGTGAGATTTTTGGAGGGGCTTTGTACTTGCCAGTAGACCTACCCTTACTAATTAGCTGTACATATCCTTACTTTTAATCTCAGGCGAGAGCTGTTAGATGAGAAGCCTTATCTCTCAGAAGCAGGTCCTGCAGTGTTTGATGCACTGTATGACACAGTGGTTCGTCAAGTCTCATACATAGTGAAATCTCCCACTTTGTGTCGCAATATGGTTTCCCTGCATGCTCTGATCAAGGATTCCATTAATGTGCTCATTGGTGTGCCTTCTGCAACATTTTGTCGTGATAAGGTAAATAAATGCAGTCATTCTCAGTGGTTAATCTGGTGTCAGATTAGGAAACTAGAGAATCCTTCAAAAGAGCCATTCTTTGACAAACAGAGAGAAAGGATACTTGTAGTATCCACTTTTAATCTCTATAAGAAAATTTATATTTTCAAAGTATCTCTCTCCATACCTGTACTTTATGGGTACCAGCAAGTTTCGGGACAACAGGTTGCAGTACTGTTTTTCTCAAGGGTAACCTACAGTGCCAGACTGGTATTTCTTATAGGGCACAGAAACAAAAAGGGATGAGAAGATAGGAAATCATGGTGGTATTGTCCTGGTATACCAAATTCTGTAACCAAACTTAAAACAATGTGTATGGCATTCAGTAAAAAGAGTCAGTCACTTGATCTCAAAGCTAAAAAGGTTGAACAGGGTAACTTTTTCTTGATTGACAGGCTGCCCAGTCTTTCACTGTCAGTGAGCAGGTTCGCTTGTCTGGTACTTCACCAGAACTGCTTCGTAACATCTTGGCGCAGCTGGCAGCCATGGGAACGGATTATATTCAGCTCAACAAGTTTGCAACTCACCAAAGAGCCCATTCTGCTGGCATCATTTTACAAGCCTACCTGGGAGCACTGCAAAACTATTTACAGTGCTACAGAGCTGCTGTTTTGTCTGTGGATGGTTTGTATCCCTGTCAAGATTTGGCTTGCCAAATGTTAAATTTACCAAAATATTTAATATGGAATTTTCAAGATTTGTATTACCAAATTTTGAACATGCCAGATATAGAATTTTCAAAATTTGACCTGCTAGGTGTTGAATTTACCTGGAATTAAATTTTGAAGATCGAGCCTGAAAAAAAAAGAAAAGAAACCAAAAATTGACTTTTCAAGATTTGGCTTGGCAAATTTTGAATTAAATTTTGTCAAATAAATTGTACCAAATATTGAATTTGGAAAAAATTACAATTTTTTAAGATTTGTCCTAAGATTTGGTGTCAGTACCAGTTTTTGAAATATTGGATTTTCAAGATTTGGCCTATCAAATTCTGAATTTGCCAAATATTGAATTTTCTTATTTTGGTATGCCAAATTTTGAATTTATCGAATGTGGAATTTTAATTTGAACATGCCAGATGTGGAATTTTCAAAATTTGGCCTACCAGGTGTTGATTGGGGCGCACCAAATATTAAATTTGCCAGGAATTAAATTTTGCCAGGAATGAATTGTACCAAATGTTGAATTTGCTAAAAACTGCAATCTTTCAAGGTTTGTCCTGGGATTCGGTGTACCAGTTTTCATGATGTAATGTAGTTTTGAGGAATAATGAATAATGAAAATGAAGTTTTGGCCACTCACTAGCTATCACTAATGACCTTCATCACCTGTTATAACTGTCAGGGGTACAGTAGTTCATAGCCTTGCCTCTTAAGTTCGGTCATGAAAAATTAGGGAACAGAAAGTTTTTACTTCAGTTGTCATAAAACATATATTTACAGTGTACTAAGATTGTACCAGATACAGGTTGACATCTTGGTTTGACAGATGAGAACATGTTATCTTATGAGTTTAGCATCAAATTTTTGGTATCACATTTTTCATTTCTTAGTTTCGTCAGTGCAAAGTCCTCTGATGTTGTCTTTTGCTTTTGAGAATCTTGGAAAGCAACTGAGGTAATTTACGATTGATTTCATTGCCTAATCAAGCTCTAATGATTTCACTGTAGATATTTTGCTCAAATTGCTTACCAACGGTGATGATTATAGTAATAACTCAATTTGTTTTTAATTCAGTTTTTTTATGTTTCTTTTTATTGTTATTTTTTTTGTTGTTTTACTACCAGTGTTGGATGTTATTTCGGACAGGTTTCTCGCCAATGTGTGCATGTGTTCTCAAGCTTTTAAGAAGGCCCCTGATGATCCCAAACCTAAGTTCCCCACAGTAAGTAACTTGTCTCTTTGTTATGACATTTAGTTATAGGGTATTTTACATGCTTTCACTGGCCAATCTAAATTTCGTTATTAAGTAATGTTCTGTTTTTCAGGGCGTTAAACTGCTGACATACTTGTACCAGTTGTGCTTGGAACACTCTAGTTCCCAGTTTTATCCCATCCTGTTGTCACTTCTCAAACACAGTGTGCTACCGTATATCAAGTAAGAAGTGCTTGTGATCTCACGTATTTACCATGTCATGTACGGAAAGAAACTTGTAAATTCCTTCCTCCTCTGGTTTGAAGAGCGTCTTCGAAAAGATCTTCTTTCGTGACGGATCAGTGTGGAGTTAGTGAGTTTTGACCCACGACCCAGTCGAAAAATGTATTTGAGTTGGGGGGTATAACAATATTACAATACATGTCCCAAAGTGAAGATCAAACCCATGAAATAATAGGTTTGATTTTGTCGAACAGTCCCACGCAAACGACAGGGGATAGTGTGTGAAATTTAAGTTCAGGTGCACTGACGACTTGCGCCAAAAAAGGCTTTAAAACTATACTTTTCTGTTGCAGGTTTGTTCAAACTTGGGCTTTTAAAGGCATTTGTAATGACATGTTTGGCGAGTTCATGATTGAGATGGATGAACAGTATCTTGCGTACAGAGGTTAGTATGGAGTAGGTACCTTGCCTAAGTAACAAATGATTTTTCGTCGTTTTTTGTCATAGTAAGCGAATTTGCAATTCTTTCATTCGTTTGTTTGCTCGTGCATTCGTCATTTCATTTGTCCCTTTGTTCGTTCGTACGTGTGTTCGTGCGTGCGTTCGTTCGTTCGGTCGTTCGTTCGTTCATTCGTGCGTTTGTTCATTCCTTTGTTCGTTCGTTCTTTTTTTCGGGTAGATCTTAGCTTAGTTCTCTCTCTTCCGTTCCGTTCCATTCACCGGCGCATAGCTTTGTCGATTCGTTCACTTTTAAAGTCTGAAAAGTTGTCCCACTGTATTTCATTGGCCACTTCTGACAATAATGACACTTATTATATCTCTAAGTTAGTACGCGCGCTGTGATTGGTCAATTTAGCGGGCCGCACTCTCCTGCACGGCCCGTTAAAATTTAAAGTTTTTGTTGTTGCCAAACTGTTGCGTGATTTATCACCAAATTTTCTTAACTTATATGGCAAGTAAAAGTTTAAAACTTTCTTTTACTCTAAATTGTCTACTAAAGCGTGCTAACGACTTAAAAACGATTTCAAAATGACTCGTTTTGCTTTCGACCTGCCCTAGAAATTTGAAGCCGTTCCTCATGAATAAAATCCTTCCCGAACCCGTCAGACACACAATAGAGATATAATAAATATCTTACTAACCTCGTCTTCTCGTTTTTTCCCCTACGATGTATGGCCCGCGCGCTTCGCTCTTGGGCCATAAATCGACGGGGAAAAAACTCGGTCCGTAACTTACGGTACGGACCTCAAACTCGGTTAGTAAGAGGTATGTATTTCCTTACTTATTTATCAGATAAGCACTTCTGGACCCAGGGCTTTGTGATGGTTGGTCGTGACAAGCTTGATTGTGTTCCGTTATTTTTGGGTGAACTGGCAGATGATATATTTGTTTGTGGTAAAACAATCAACCTGCTGAAGCTTTGCTGTCCTGAGGTTTGTCTTTTTTAAGTTGTAGTGCTTACCCATAATACATGTATTTTTTGCAGTTCATAATTATAGTGTGACCATTTACAAGCCCATCCCCAGTTATAGGCCTATCTATATGTATACCAAAAACTCCAACTGATTATAAACCCCAGGATAATATGAGCCATGAGCATTGGACAGCATTTGCCATTTTGAAGAGGCTTCATAAAACGACCTCTGTGCTTCATGTGCTTGTTTCCTTGTGTGTTTTGTTCCCAAGAACATAAAACATCTCTTTCAGTATACGTCTACTAGACACTGGTCTCGTTTATGACAGATATTTTACGGTATACGATCTACTAATACTTCTGGGTTCAACCATTTACTATGATACTAATTTTCTTTTTTTTTTTTCATCAATGTCACGGTGGTAATCTTGAAGTGAAAAGAGAGAGTGAATGCAGCGTTTTCAACCGTTATTTTTATTTTCTCAGCATTACCTGTGTGATCCTGGAATTCCTCTGCCCAGGATGGAAGTGACATTTTCTATGCGGCGATTGAGTAAAATTGAAGATGAATGCAAACATTACTTGTCTGAAATACAAAGAATGCATCACCAGCTACATGAACAAAGAGAACATGAGGTACAAAGGTTTCATTGAGTATTTCGGTCCTTTTTGCAACTGACAGAGACAGAGAATGACAAGCGAGTTATGTATGTTCTCTCCAAGAATTTTCCTGAAACTGAATGATTTTGAGCTTCTTATTAAACGAGCGTTTTTTTCCGTGTCATGTTGAACCAAGTAAAGAAACTGCTTTTTATTCACACAGAGCAAAGCTATTGAGGATGAAAAGCAACGAGAAATTCTTGAAGAACGTGAAAGAGCAGCGAAAGCCTTGCTGGAAATAACAGGTTGGTTTAAATATACCAAACTGATCCATTGTCACCAGTAAGACTTTCTATCGGGCAGCATTCACACCTCGCCGGAGGAATTGTAAAACGCCGCTTTGGTTCTACGGTTAAGGCCTACCGTCCACACTAATCCATCACGAAAACAGAGCTTTTTGAAAATGCTCTTCAGACAGGAGGAAATTGAAAACGCGCGGCTCTTCGTTTTTGCGAGGACGGAAAACATTTTGAAAACGAGGCTTATGGAAAACGATGACGTCACGATAATCACGTGGTTTCCCTGACTGCGTTGTCCTCAAACACATCGTCATCGTTGCGTTTTGAAATTCCTCTACCGTGATGTGGGTGGAAACATTCGATGCGTTTTTAGAGTTAAAAATACCGTTTTCAAAATCCTTCGGCGTATCTTGTACGAGGCCTTAGCTGTGGAAAATTGGAGTCTATTCTTTCCTAGAGAACAAAAACATGCTATCGGCCAAGAGTTGCATTTGAAAATGAAAATATAGAATAGCTTCTTGTAGAAGGCGTTCTTGTGTAGTTTTTAAGAATTTTTTGACTCTCAAATATTTTTTGCCATGTGTAAGTTCAAGTAGCGATGGATTTATAAACTTCGTTCCCAGGGTCCTCTCTCGGCTACTTCGAGAAAGTACCCTGGTTACGGCTGGTCACGTGTCTGCCTGATTTTAGCAGATTCCAGAGATGTGATTGATGGGAGGGGCTGGAAAGTCGTAGTTTGTCTCCACTGAGCTCACCAACTGAGCCCAGTAGGCAGTGGAATTTGTAAAACTCCCGACTCACAGCGAAGGCATCGTCACATTCGATATTGGAGTTCAGTGCGTTCAATGTTCGGCTAAAAGTTTAGCTCCACATTTGGCTGAGTTTTTCCCATCGACAGTTGGACGGTCTTTGGAATTTGTGGCGGTGAAGAAATTTGGCAAAGAACTTCGCGGTGAACTTTAATTTTATTTTTCATTCAGCGAAGTCACAACGTATGTATTTACTCATTCGTTTATAGTCAAACACGTCGTATGTTCACCCTCAAAGGTAGTTTTGGATTTGATTAAATTATTCCCATGGGCAATTCCCTTTTCATATCCCCTTCTCTTGCAGCGAAACAAATCTACGAAGAATTTGACAATAACGTCTGCACGCTTATATTTTTCAATCGGCAAAGACTAGCTTTGAATTTGATTGAATCTATCCAATCGAAAGTTTGGCGGTCATTCGATTCTCTAGCAGTGTAAAATTTTGTAAACAACTTGACAACAACGACATCGGTCGCGCGTTGCAAAAGGCATTGGCTTTTGTTTTAAAACTGTCAGTTTAGCGGTAAAACCAGTTTTTGGTCAAGAAAGTAGCTACAAGTTGAATGTATCCCATCGATGATTTCACGGTTATTTAATTCCTTTGGTGTGAAAAACTGATTAAATTAATCCGAAGCAGGTTGTTGACGGTTATTTAAAAAAGCAGTGAAAATAAGCAAAGTTCCTTCTCAATCAACATCTCATACTCAGAGTAGTTCAGGTAGAGTCGAAGCAGCTGGCCAGGCAGGATCTGTGACAAATAACTTGCTTCCTTTTCAAAATAGCGTCCGTATAGCAGTGCAACATTCACCTCCCTAGAGAGTGTTGACAAAATTAAGTTGAGGACCCACCCTCTGTGCGGCTTGGGTTGGCATGCATAGTCACGTGACCAGCTGTAACCAGGGTACTTTCTCGACGTACAGAAAGGACCCTAGGAACGAGGTTGTGGATTTGTTTGTTTGTTTGTTTGTTTACTGAGCAGACAGATGCTTAACGTCACCCAAGATGAATCTTATGCAGCACGTTATATACATTGTACTTCTGTAACATTTTTAAACAACAATTTTATTCCAAACAGAGCTTATACAGAAGGCTAAAGACGCAGTTGAACTAAAAAAGCGGGAAGACTTTGAAATGCTAAAGGAACAGATGGAAGAGGCGCTTAAGGTGCGTTAACCCTGATCAGCAAGTAAATTCTCTTAAGAACATGATTACAAAGTCAGGCATACAGGTCAGGAGATTTCAGCAGCCGAGCATTAAGGGTAAATTTTATTGATAAGCTTGAGTGTGATTTAAGTCAGTCATGTAATGCAACAGTATGTGTCATTGGTGCTAAATAAAGGGCAAAGAGGTTTCTCTGTCACAGGGTGATTGATTCTAAGTTTGAAAATGACAGTTAAAAACGGTAAAGCAGCTATAAAAGTTAGCGTTTGGCGGGGCTCATATCAGGTTGTAACTTCCAGACATTGCTTTTTTCCTTTTTTTTTCCGTTTAAATCTTTGTCTCCTGGTTTACCATTGTACTAAACTGAAATAAAAGTGAAATTATGTATGAAAGATATTTCAACTGCAGAGAAAGATATGAACACATGATTGATTATGGCAGTTATATACATAACCTAAGCAGCTGTGAAATTAAACTGTCCTCTCCGCCTTTAACTGATTTTTTTTAAATATCTTCAATAGCATAAAGCTTTGGCAAGAAAACAAGAACAAGAAGAGGACGTCAAACGTCTACAGGAAGCAAAGGATAGAGAAGTCACCACCGCCTCAGCAGCGGAAGAGATGAAGAACAAAGCAAGGTATGCGTCTGTGAAATTTTCTACAAATTGCAGCAGAGGCAATAATTATTTCTAATCTTGTCCCCCAAGCCCGCGCGTTTTCCAGTCAGTGGTGACCGAACGCCTGACACTCTGGACGAAATTAAAAACTGGTTCCAGTTTTATCGTGTATATGCGTATGGTTTAATGACGGTTTCTGAACATGCGTGGAGAAAGTAACCGCTGTAACTAGTGCTGGCTCACCTTCCGATTTCTTTCCCAGAGGCCACAATTTCTCGTTCCCAACCAATTGTAACCTATGGGGATGAGTTTGTAAATATTTCGAACTGGCTGAGCCAAAAGTGAGCTTTGCACCTGGGTTAAATTTTAAAATTTATTTTCTCAGAGAAGAACTGATCAAGTACTATGACGAGCTCAACCGTGAGATGGAACACAGAGAGTTTCGTGCCCAGTGGCTCATTCGCCGAAGATTGCTCGGTTCTGCTAGAGCCCAGTTCCTGGCTCAGGAGCAGGCTCGGTTGGACAGCTTAATGAATCAGTTAACCGCAGCCTCTAGTCTCCAGACTGCTACTAAAAAAGCAGATGTAAGCGATGCAGAGCCTGGGAAAGAAGAGGAGAAACCTGCCGCTGAAGAAAAAAAAGACAAGAAAGTGTCTACACCAGCTTCAGCCCCGAAACCAAGCCTTGTATCGCTCATCGCCAGTGGTGTGAAGACTGATGCATTATTGAGAGCAGAGCAAGAAAAGAACACTTCTGGTGTGTCAGACTCCATGGCTACAGCATTAAACGTCGCTGAGCCTGAACAAATCATCTTTAATGAAAACGAAAATGCACAGGGTGAGAAGCATAGTGTGGAGGCTGCATCAAGCTCCGATGTAGGTACTGCAGACGGCAGAGTCAGAAAGACGTGGAACAGTCCTGATGCAAGTGCTGTCGAGTTAGGAAAACTTGCAGAAGGAGCGCCATCTAGAAAAACGTGGGAAGCCCCACCGGATGGTGAGGTAACGATAGCCTCTGTTACCCCAAAGAGCCATGTTTCAGATTCGTCCATACAATTTGCCATGTACAGGGATAAACAAAAGACTTTTGAGGAAGAGGAGAGGCCTGGGTCCAGTGCGCGTGAAGGTGCTTTGAAAAAGAGCACGCCTCACACCGCTGATTCATCTTTGCAGAACATTCTCTACCCCAGTTCACCCTCAGATAAGCCAGGCCTCGATACTCAGTCTTCAAGTATTGGAACCCGGCCTTCAGATTTGTTCACTGGAGGCATGCTGACGGGTCATCCTTCGGATTCCTCAGCTCAAGATATTTTATATAGCCACGTAACAGGAGCGGCCAGTGAAGCTAGGATGCCGTCCTCGCAGGGGCACCCGTCAGACTCCTCAGCGCAGCAGCTCTTGTACGGCAGCGCTCACCAGGAAGAAGCCAACACTGAAGCTGGCTCTCCAGAGCATGGACACCCGAGTGACTCGTCTGTTAGTGACCTCTTATACCCCACTGCCCTGGGCACGCCCACTCAACTAACCCCTTGTCTGCCCCAACACGGTCACCCTTCGGACTCTCAAGTATCTCTTTCGCACAGGGACAGCGATGGTCTCAACGTGGCGCAAGTCATTCAGCACAGTTCAAGGTCAACATGGCAACATCCTTCTGATTCCTCAGTACAGACGCTTCTGGGAAACATAACTTTATTAGGAGAGAGCCAAACAACCACCCGTGGGACCCCTCCCGCTAGCGTGGCTCAAGATATTTTGTATCCAAGTCTTGAACAAACAACGTCTTTTGTCTCACACGCTCGTGGTACCCCGCCCCAGAGTGTAGCCCAGGACATTTTGTACCCAAGAGGGGAAGAGTCCGGGAAAGTCTCTGGGGTAGCACATACTCGTGGAGCTCCTCCCTCGAGTGTTATTCAGGACATTATGTATCCAAGGGGAGAGGGTACGGTAGCACATAAGCCACAGATGTCAACTCGTGGACATGAGCCTGCGGTGAAGATCACAAACATCATGTATTACGTCAAAGACGAAAAAGGTGGGACATATATAGATTACTTCATAGAAAGTGCGACGTACGGATTTTTATTCACGAATTGTAAAACTTTGGAAAACAAGCGAGTGAGCGCAGCACCACAGTTTCTTTAGAAACTTACCCCCTTTACTCCAGATCACCTCCCTGGCGTCTTGAATTCGTCACGGGGAAAACTCGCTTTTTGCAGTTTTATTACCATACACGAAATTTTACCCTAATTCAGCGGCTGTCGGCAGAGGTGTTGCTAGAAAACATAACATATCTTCATGGAACATCCAATTATCTTTTTAGGAATTGTTACTGTTAGGAAAATAGTAATAATTAATTTACGCTTAGCACTAATTGCGACCAAGGAGAAGAATATGTATGCTGTTTGGTGGATTATTTATTTGTTTGGTTATCTATCTGGGTATTTATTTATTTATTAGTATTTTTTTTTTTTGAGTGGTTAATTGATGACATTTCTACTGACCTCTGTTTTCCAGATAAAACAGTCATAGAACCAGAATCAAGGCAGTTGGAGTTCGAGGATGTGTGGTTAGCTTCTCAGGTGGAGCCACTTCAGGACAACTTCGATGTGTTGGGTGGGGTTTTATTTAGTTAATGTTACAGTTCAAATAAATCTTGTCTTGTCTTAAAGGGGCATTGTCGCGCTATTTGGCAACTTTATAAAAAGCTAGAAGGGGTCTTCGCATCAATTGAAGTCCAAAACTAATGATGTAGTTTTGTCATTGAAGACTGTTTGAAGGTGCTGAAACTGTTTCTTGTCGCCTGTTGCTACGGATGGCATGGATGGAAATGGATTGAAATTTTGGAAGAATTGGCCAATTTTTTCAAGTTTTGATGCTACGTGTTTATGATTAAAGCCTCAAAGTAATGATTTTAGCACAGAATTGACCTAAAACAGCAAAATCCTCGTGACACTGCTCCTTTAAGGATGTACATGATCAAATCATTTTTTTTTTGGCCTGGTTGATACATGGCACTTAGAATAGGCTCGATTTCCGCCGCTTTCTCGTATCTGGCCTACCCTCCCCGAAGCGTCGTCTTGTACAGTTTTTCCCTGAATGGGAAGTGTTGAATTGTTATCCACGCCAACTGTAGAAGAGGAGTCCAAACAACTAGTCTTTTACGACCACGAAAGAAGTTCAACAAACAACTGTTTTGCTACTATTGTCCACAAGTAGTCTGGAAACACCGGTTTTCTCCGGGTTTTTTTTTTCGTTGCTTAATATGTCAAATCGCTCAGTAAACGTAATACTTTACTTAACTTGACTCGAATTCCTCAAACCTACTCCATTTTACCTTTAGACAAGAAACCCTCGCCGAATCTGCTACAAGGAGCCTACCGTTCATTTCCAATTACTCCAGGTACAGTACTATAACAAACCTAAAATGTTCCAACGAAGTTACATTTTTTACATCATTTTTTGGTCAGAAGGTCACGGAGGGCGAAACTAAAGAATCACGCGCACTAGCTTTCATACAAGCCTTGAACTCTGTTTTTCTCATTAGTTGGGAGGGGGGGGGAGGGAGAATGGAGAGGGAGGGGATATTATTGCCTCGCTCATCGATATTCTGGTAAAATACGAGGACTGAGAACAAACGAAACGAGCTAGCCCTCGAGTTTAAAAGGGGGTAAGTAATTTCGCATATCACAACAAGCGCGAGACTTAGCTAGTCTAACCAGTATAACTTAGTGACTTATTTAAGGCAAACCAGCAATCTGATTGGATACTTAGGTGTTGTATATCGATCGATAGCGGCCTACCGCTCAGGTCAGTTCTTGGTAGAGAGCTTCAGTCTGTAGAGTGAGTTAGACCTAGGCTTGGATTAGTTGGATGGTTCGTAAAATGACTGTCCTGTTTCTAAAATGTTGAATGATTATGAACCACAGTACTGGACTCCTCTAAACGTTATCCCGTTCACTGAATGAGTTGAAGGTTGCGTTATTCTTTCTTGCAGGCGCAGAAATCGACGATGATGATACAGACGCAGCACAGCTGATGTCACTTCCGGTTTTACTTCAGAGATCTGTCATGGATCCTCTTCTTGCTCAGTAAGTTTGTTATTCTTATTTTTGTCCTCAGCTGCAGTGATTCACTTTGCTTGGAGTCAGCGCGTCCAGGTTAAGTTCACCTAAAGAAAACCCCCTGGTCTTGAGGAAAACCTCGATTTCAAAATAGACCAATTATTTTAAGTTGTTTTGTCAATGTCACGCTTTTCCTTTTTTTTCATTCAAACAAAATTAAGTCTCACCCGCTCGCGAAGTTGCGTGAGAACCCTTGAAAATATAACGTCCCAAACTTACCAATTGTCGCGAAGAAATGTATCCTAGGGGCAAGTGTTGTTTTTTTGATAAGTACGAAAAGTTGTTGATATTGCGTGACATCGTTCAAGAGGTGCATTGGGGCTAGCACAGAATCTTTAGCAACGACTAAGGTGAGGCTGAATAGTTTTAACTGCAACGCAGTAAACGCAGACTGCGTTTGGCTTAAAATTTTTTATAAAAGATTGACCGCTATTCTTTCAGAAGTGACTTGCGTGTAAAATTGAGCGTCGGCGCTTTAAGTACAGTATAATTTGTACTTTTTTCTTCGTTGTAGAATATCGTTGGTAAACTCTGCTATCGTGGCGTACTTCATTGAGGATCTCCACGTCAACAGACACTTTGACTTGTTTAAGAAACTGCTGTTCATGGAGGACGGTGAATTTTCTCTTTCACTTTCCAACCAACTGTTCGAAAAGGTAACTCCACTTTCTCGTACCCGGTATTTCTCTGAGTAACAATTACCCAGGGACTAAGGACGGCTTGATCGCGTGTCCATGTACCGTTGCAGTTATGTCCTATATGGCAGACATGTCCTCTGACATAATAGGATATACTGAGCCAATCATATCATGGGTTCTATCTAATAATACGCAGCCATAAGACTGGTAACTGGAAACAACGACACATACAATTGGTCAAAACGGTTAAGACATATCTGCCACGCAGGACACAACTGCAACCCTACATGTCCAGAGTCTGTGCATTGTCGGTCAGCGGTGACTGAGCGGTCGATGCGGTAAGTACTTGGTGTATCCCTTATCATTGTGTATTTAGAACGTAGCATAGTATATTTATCCGTATTATAGTGTATTAGATACACTATAATATCTGGAAGGGATACATGAAGTACTTAGGGTCGATGCTCCAGAGGAAATCTCTAACCAACGTGTCAGCAATAATTTCAGATCGTAAAAAAGTTTACTTGTGAACAACTGGAACTCTTAACTACACATGTCATTGTCACTGGTTTCTGAAATAAATGTTACAAACATAATACATTGAGATTGGAACAACTAATTGCAACAATGTAAATGACATAGGAAATACGAATAACATAGGAAATACGAGACAAACGGAGAAAGAGGACATTACCTGACGATTTGGGAATACAGCATAACGAACGTAACTTTACTTGTTATAACTTGTGAACGCGAGCAAAAGCTCTGTGATTTACGTAACCCGCGCAAAGGTCAAACTACTTAAGCATAGCAGCGCGGACTGAGACCAAGCGGGGGATTGGTTTCTAGAAAATCAAAATCTTGCTTCCAGTTTTATTGTGCGCATGCGTTCGAGTTCTTTAATGATTTTGGGCATGCGTAGAGAGAGTAACCGCTCTGGCTAATGCTGGCTCACCTGATTTCTTCCCGAGATCTTTATTTCTTAGAGCTAAGCAAAAGGGTCGTGGCCTCTGAGAACGAGATTGAGGACATCCGCGTAGTGCGTGGCACAAGCACGTGACACAGGCGCATGACACAGGCTTCTGTGATTAAACCCGTGTAACATTTATTTTCTACAGCTTGCATCAGGGGTGTCCCCACGGGAGATGTGTTCAGCTACAGTCATGAATTCTATTGTTGGAACAGCTCTTCAGTTATCCGTGTACTCCGACACTACAGAGCATGCGCAAAACCTCGCCTTTGCCCTCAAAACCCTGCCTGATTTATTTAAACAGAACGGTAAGCGCGCTGGAGTGAAGTCACATGTAGCCCAATTTCAGTTTTGACTGCTGTTTCATTCTGACCCGATATAAGAAGAATCCAGATTGATTAAACATACCCGGAACTTTGAAGGAGGGGTTACCATTTAAGCATACAGAGAAGAAGAAAGATCTGAAGCAACGGTCAACAGTCGCTTATATATTGCCAGACATAGTTTATGAAGCAGACGTTTCGGGGGTAACCCTTCTTCTCTGCTAAGTTTTTTAGGCTCGAAACGTCTGCCATATAACTGAGTTTATTTTGGCACTGTAGATTATTAAACAATTATTGGATGAGGTTCAGCTTAAGCTGATAACCCTTATCTCGACCTTCATTATTCTGGATATCACAAAAACCGAATCTACGAACTGTTTTGTTATATATTAAACGAAAAAAATGGAAGTGATGTTTTTGCTTGTTCACTGACGGGAAGCAACACAATGCGCGCAAACTTGACATGATTACCCGTGACCTTGAGTGTCCTTGACATAATTGTTGTATAATCGGCAGTTATGACGTCAAGGGCGCTGATTTGAAAAGTTTACTCTACGCTTTTGGCCAATCAGAAGAGTTAGAGAGTTCAGTGTATTATAATACTATTTAGTATCACCCAACTATTGGACTAATGCAAATCCTGCATTTTGATTGGCTACGCTACTAGGGGTCTAATAGTAATAGTCATCGAGTAGCGAAATTCGCTGACTTTGCTTTCGTTTTTTCCCCCAAGTAAATATTTCTTCAACTTGCATTTGCTAACTTTGTTATTGCCTTTTCTGTCTGACTAGTTGGGTGATACTAGAATTAGACCCTTCGCCCTCAAGGGCCACGGGCCCTTTCGTGCTACGGGTCTAATTGTTAATTATAACTTTTAAACTGTTTACACTATGTCACGCAGCCATGGATCCTTGTGGATTACCAATATTTATTGTAAAGCTAAATATCACGTAATAAATATGGTTAACTCAGGCTTTTGTTTGTTGTTGTTTTTTTTTTTTTTTGCCTTTTCCAGAAATGGGCACCTTAGACTTTCTGGAGCTGCGGTACAGAGTAAGAGGAATTTGCTTTGACTTTTACCCTTTGTATTGCCGTATTTTACCTTCTCGTAACTGTTTTTTTTTTCTTCTTCTTAGGTGGATTGGCCGCTAAATATTGTCATCACAGAGAAATCCGTGGTCAGGTATAACAAGGTAAACCAGTTTCTTTATCGTGACACTCCTTTGCGTGACAGGCGTTCAGAATAGGAATGATAAGGTATGTCACGCAATAGTTTAGGATGGACAGGACCTTAACCCATTTTTTTCCTCCACAGATATTCTCATTCATGTTGAGGTTAAAACGCCTTTCATGGGTTTTACGAGATATTTGGTTTCATTTGAAGCACATCGGTAAGTTGTAGATGTAATTAGTCTCTCGTTCACTACTGCTGATGTTGAGTAAGACATCAAACACAAAAATACCGTGTTTCACTGCATTTCGAAACACCGAGAAGATAGTTAAAAATAAGACGCAGAGCGAAGTATTTTTACGAATTTCGAGTTGTTTGGAAATGTGGTGAAACACTGTCTTGAGTGTTTGATATATCTTCTCAATCAAGAAAACGGAAAATTTACTGCGAGGATCATACTTCACTTGCATCTATAACCGCAGTTCAAATATGAATTATTTCATATATACATCACATAACTTCACTGAACGGGAAAATATGAACTCAATAATTTGACCTTGCTCCCAATGTGTGGCTTCATAGCTCAGTTGGTAGATCGCACCGGTATCGCGGAGGTCATGGGTTCGAATCCCGTTGAAGCCCTGATTTTTTTCAGACTTCTTCTTTCCAGTTGCTTAAATTGGAAAATTTACTGCGAGGATCATACTTCACTTGTAAAATAGTCAAAATTTATGCTAATTAATATCAGATATCCAGACACTTTCACGGTCATAATTTACTTTGTTTGAACTTGATAACAACAACAACAATAATAATAATGGTAATGCTTTAGAGTAACAATTAAAAATTATCGCTAAATAGTTTTAAAATGCAACAATCCCTTTTTCCTCAGGATTTAGTTTAAAGCAAAAGGTTTGCTTGTGGAGTCTTGTTTACGCTAAACACAGAAATATATACAGTAATAATATGGTAATTCTACAATTCCAACATTTCTACAATTCTTTTTATTTAAAATTCTAATAACATAATTCTGTA
>CM042756.1:3382593-3385769 GCA_022496165.2 Catalaphyllia jardinei
TTACAACGTGGAGTAACACCCTTGTTACGAGACGTGGCACATAACTACATCAGACCTTGCCATCACACTTCGAACAAAAGAACGAGGACTCAGTCTTTTGGGAACATTGCAAAGTGCGCAGTAGTGTTAATGTCTGAAGGTCTTCCGTGCTAGAACGGAAAAATCTTAAGATCTGAGATTGATTGAGATTTTGCTGGGTTTTTTTCATAACAGCAAGATTTCTTTTGTTGTGAACTAGGCGATCCCTGTGTTGTTCGGGTTGCTTTACTTATCCCAAAGGCTGATAAGGTGTAAGTGTAAGGTTAGTAGCCCCACATCACAAGGGCCCAGTAAAAGTTTCTTAATAAAAGCTCTTGAGTTTGTTTGTTGTAGGTTTTGGTAGCCACTTTTTAGGTCATTCAAAGGAATGGAGGGCCTTCGATTCGTCTCTGTTCAATGCTCCAGTGCGTTTCTCGTACGTTCAGTCATCGCATCTGGCTCTTTTTGTCCTTCCAAACATTGAATTTGCCAAATATTGAATTTTTAAGATTTGGCCAAATGTTGATTTGCACAATATTGAATTTTGAAGACTTGGCCTGAAGTTCAAATTTTGAATTTGGCAAAAAATGAATTTTGAAAAATTTGGTCATTTCAAAGATTGAGTTTGCGTTCCCGTTGCGTTCTATAGAGGTTTTGTACGGCGGGCATGTTAAATGGCAGGATCAATAGATTCTCTGGGAAAAATGTTCTTCTTATTTCAAAGTATTTTCAGTGTTCCTGACATGCAACATGGCTGCCCTGCAAAACCTCTATTGTTTCATGACGTTCGCGCAGGTAAAATCTTTCACACGCTATTATGTTATTATATGGTGCAATCATTGTGGTTGTTTTAACGCTCGTGTTTAAAAGCATCTCTTTAAACCTTTCCATTGATCAAAGCTACGTGTGTGTATTTTAAAGGGCTTGATTTGATTTCCAGGGTTCGTACGGGTCCTGGAAAACCTGGAAAGTCCTGGAATTTTATTATGACATTTCCCAGGACTGGAAAGTCCTGGAAAAAGGCCACTGGTCCTGGAAAGGTCTGGAAATCTAACTCAACTAAAAAATATGAAGTGTATGGAAGGCAGTAAGGAAAATTAACATTGAGATCTTTGGAGTGAAAGGGGTTTATGTGAATTTTAGAGTCCTTGAAAAATCAATGAGTCCTTGATAAGTCCTAGAAAAGTCCTGGAAATTTGTTTCTGAAAAAGGGTACGAACCCTGTTTGAAACCAACCCGCGTTATTAAGGACGATCGCGCCCAAAAACTTCCCACGTACAGATTTTTTTAAAACTTTGACTGCAGGTAGAAAATGATAAGATTAGATTAAAAGCGTAAACAAAATCGGGGATCGCCAAACTCGTTTTGAAGATAAGGCGTAGCACAGAGCATAGCATTTCTAGGATTTCCAGTCACTCGAGGCGATTATGACGGGATTCATACTATCGGCATAAATTTAAGTTGAGGAAGCATATCTAAGTTGTGTGTGGTTAGCACTGCATATACAGGGCTATTTGATAGATCTTCGCTACATGTCATTAAATCAGCTAAAATTAGCCTTAAAAACTACAACTTTTAAGTCACGCATATCTGTGACCAATTCGACCCTATCTGAATAGTATACGAGAAATAATTAAAAATTCCCACGTATAGATTTTTTTTTTAGTATAATGGAAGAATCAGAAAAGTAAGTGATCTGCCGGAAAAAAAGTGGGGGTCACCGAGCATCCAACAAATTGAAAAATATTCGCACACCAAGTTAACGCAAAGGTCATCAGCTCTATATTTTATTGCGTTTTCGACTCGGTGCGCGCGCTTGAAAATGACGTGGCACGCGCGTGCCCAATGAATAGCGTGCGCAGTAGAGATGCGCAGTAGGAATGGGCAAAATATAGACGTCTGGGATACGTCACCGAAAATCAATCTGACTGCGAAGGCCTAGGAGAAAGCTATACAGGAACTAGGAAAAAGACGACCCAAAATGAGAGGGGAGAGGGCGACTTTAAAAAAAAAAGCTGCACTACAATGGGTACAGAAACCATGATAGGTTTGGCAACGAGACTCCACAAAAAAGACCTAAAAATGGCCTTTATCTCAAGCATAGTAAATTATTATATCAAAAACACGTGGAAGCAGAATGCTCTTCACATAGACCAAAGTAATGTTTATTTCCTACAAGATTTAACAGCAGCGATTTTCTATGAAAACTAAATGGTTACATAGATGCACATTATCCGTGCATACGCTCCTCTCGTTTAGCGTATCCTGACGAGCATTGCGTGATATTGTCACACTGGTCACTCGACTATAATGTCACGCCATTGAGACATTTCTTTGGTATCAAAAAACAGCTTGCGACGATTACGTACTTTAAGTTCACTAACAACGAACTCTTAAGAATTACGTCTGATTAAATATTTTAAGTGATATTAAATAAAATACTATGCCTCTCTAAAACGACAGAGCAACAGATAAATATTGAACAAATCATTGTTCCACATATGTGCTCTTCTAAAATGTTGTTCTTTTGAGTCGTGGCACGCAATACGTGACCCCTTAATCTTTGATTAAATGTCACGCAGGTACAATTCTGTGCTCTTAACCATGAATATTTTTTCTAGCTAAGCTTTTTTTCTAAATATGCTATCAACTTTTTAGTACAAGGAACATTCATGCAGCGGAATCAAACCCCTGAAACCAATTTTCTGGTCTTTCATCAAATAGCTATTGAACACGATAAATACCAATTTCGCTTTAACAAAATACACCTCAATCTTGTAACCACAATTATGTACAAACCTTAAGGAGCATAATTTTTGGCCCAAAAAATTAATTACCACCTTTAAGTTCTTAAGTCACGCAACTTTCAGTGGAAAGTAGCATTTCATGACGATTCAAATAACTGCTGCATAATAAGTTACATTGTAAATCATTCCTGACAGTCAACTAATATGTACAGCCGGCTGATAAACAAATTTCGCAGCAGCTTCACAGGTCAATCATAGTCGCATCCTGTAAGGAGAACATAAATAGTGTTACTTTTACCAAATAGGCTTTCTTTGTCGCGCTTGGTACAAGTTACAAGGTTTTCCCGCGCTTGGTACTTTTTCAGCGCTTGGTACAAGTTACATGTTTGTTTTCCCGCGCTTGGTACAAGT
>CM042756.1:3385779-3422015 GCA_022496165.2 Catalaphyllia jardinei
GTTGGGTACTAGTTACATGTTTTCCGTGGTTGGCTATCAGCAATGCCGCTGGTTAACAAAATCTGGACCGTCCTCAAAATATAGTTATCTTTACTTGACTTTTAGGAATTTAAAATTGCCCGGAACAGATAATCAATCAAACTATTTTGAAATAATTTCTTCATTAATCAAAAGGAAACCTCGTTCCCAGGGTAATCTCTCTTTCTTAATCAATGGAAGGAAGAGTGAACACCCTGGAAACGAGATTCGTCGAAATGCTTCTTACGTCGTCACTTGTGTCGTAGTCCCGGTAGGGTCGCAAACCTTTGGGTCTGGGGTTGTATTTAAAAGTCTCAGAACCTTCCAGATCGAGGTCTTCCTGCGAAAGCTGCGAGTAACGATAAGCTGGCCGGCTGAAAAAAAAAATCACTTATTTAATAATAAATTCTTTTTAAAAATATTGTTTTCCGGCCAAAGCTGAATTTTTCCGCCGAGTTTAGGCTGAAAATATTATTTTGAATATTCTTAGATTATAGCGCATGACATTTCTGCTTTTAATTATATTTGATACTTTGATAGGCTTAAGTTAAGGTGATTTGCAGTCAGTTAAGCCTGATATAATGTACAGAACTTGTAGAAATGTTATTAGCATCTAATACGCAGTGGTTTTTGTTCCTTTTTTTGGCTACATTTGCTGTTTATAGGACGGAGGAATATACGGTTTAGTTAAAAACATAACTTTTTAGAAAACAGCCCCATGAAAATACTGTGGAAACACGCCTGCGGCTGTGTTCCCACAGCATTTCTACTTCTCCAAAACTTTCACTCGTGTTTCTACTTAACAATTAGATTATGAGCTCGAGATTTCTATTGCGTGATAGTTGCCGAGGGCGCAGTCCGAGTCAACTATCACGCATAGAAATCGAGAGCGAATAATCTAATTGTTTTAGTATAAATCTACTAGTCGTTCAAAACTTTATCTAAATCCTCTTCACAGGCACTTCGAAAACGCCAAGAAACGACCTTCATTTTGCCGACAAGAATACACTGCTACGCTATCTATCACATATAAATAGATATTGAGTAGCGTAGCCAATCAGAGAGCAGCATTCGTGATACACGCTAGTAGATTTATACTGGAACTCGATAGAAAAGATAGAAACACGGAGAACATGTTTTCTATCTCTTAAATAATATTCATAAATTTTCAACACAATTCTATTCTTTTCAAAATCTCGGCCTCGGGTTTCTTCTTAAAGTATTGTTAAAATTTCAGCTCGATATTCTTCTAAAATATAGTTATAAAAAAAATAAATGTAGTAAAGATATCGTTAAATAAATCAGTTTCTTCTACAATTCTGAACTGAAATATGCACGACATTCCAATGAAATTGCAAAAACCGATCACTGATATATTTTAATACTTCAAGTTTATGAACTCTTTAAAAAGAGTCTGCAAACTTGCACGTACGAGATCTCAGGCCAAGTTCAGACGCCGCACTTCACAAGACCCGAATCGAATGCAAATGAGGGAGAACAAAGGATTTCTCTCATTTGCATTCGATTTAGTTTCCTTCGCAGCCGTTAGGGTCGCCACACAATGCTTCTCCCCCATTCGATTCGGCTCATGTGAAGTTGGTCTAACTGATCTCAGATCAAATTTCCCGCATACAGCTGTGCTAATAAAACTTGCGATCGTCTTGTGAGTATTGCTGATTTTTCTCTGTGTATATTTTCCTGAAGCCTACTTACAATTTTCTAAGTTCCCAGTACTTTTTGCCAAAGTACACACCAGCTACGATAACAATTAACAGGGCAGGCAAGACCAAGAAAATGACTGCCTTGCTGGGTCCTTTCTATAAACACAAAAAAATGAAACAAAGCCAGTTGAATTTTGAGTAATATTGGCCTATGAGCAAAATTAACTTGAAGCTAAAAGTAAAGATCGACAGACACTTGGGGACATATTTCGGGGACAAAAAACGAATTGCCGTCGTTTCGCCGCCAGTTCGCCTGGATTGCAAGTCGGTTGCCCAGACCGTTAGCTCCGTGGTCAATGGATTAAAGAACGAAAGATAAACATGTTTCGTGTAATTTTGTTTCATAATCCCCAAAATGTTTTTTTCGCTCGTTTAGTTTAAAAAAAATTAACACATCCTCCTCTAAATTCTCAGTCCGGGCGAACTGACACTCACAGACATCGGGCGAACTGGTGGCTAACGGGCGAAACGACCGGCTACCCATGAAGCGGGACATGTAGTAGAGACAGTTTTCCTCGTGGGAAATTCACCTTGTGGCAAAAAAGTTTTTTTGTGCAAAACATTCAGCTGGTTTGAATTCGTGCTTTATTCGGTTTTTACAGTCAAACTAAGTGAAGCGTACCCCTTAAGATTGCATTAATGAACTGATTATTTGAAACTTGAACCGGCTAGTCGTTTCAAGAATGCAATAATGAATTGATTATTCGAAATTGAACTCGCTCGCTCATCGAAGAATACGGCTAACGGGTTCCGTTTTCCAAAAATCAATTCAGTGTTGCGACTAGTAAGTTTCAAACCTACTAGTCTTTTCTAGAATGCAATAGTAAATTGATTTTTCGGAAACGGAACCCGTTAGCCGTATTCTTCGATCGAGCGAGCGAGTTCAATATTCGAATAATCAATTCATTATTGCATTCTTAAAACGACTAGCGGGTTCAAATTTCAAATAATCAGTCCATTAATGCAATCTTGAGGGGTACGCTTCACTTAGTTTGACTGTAACCATTCTGAAGTCCTTGACAAATCCTCGGCAATCTTTGCCAACAACGAACAAATCTAAATAATGCTCTTGGTCTAGCCCTATTGGAATTCATTAAAAATTTGTGCTGACCTTGCGCGTGTTAAATTTTGTCTCGTAGTCATAGTCCATTCCATATTCGTACCAGGAGACGTTCTTACACATCTGGTGCGTGTCTAAAAATTCCGTCACTACCGGGTCACCTCCACAGCATCCATCACCGGGAATACGCCGATATCTACAACGAATTGTTCATTGATTAACATCTCGCTGGCATTTTCCTGGGGGACTTTATCACACACTGCCCCTCTTAATCGCCAGCTGGAGAGTTAGATAACTTGTTCGAGTTGTCATTGATTAAACACACGCAAAATAAAAAAAATAAATAAATAAAAATAAAAACCAATGTTTCTCTTCACTTTGTCAAAATTTCTTTCCTAATTGATAAATTCCCAGTGGACATTTATCAGCCTGAGAACAACTCTCTCTGTAATGCGACGCTATGCTTGCGCGACAGAACTTAGGTTCTACCTCTGGATGAAAGGCTGGTAAAAAAACTTAGCTACTCCCCCCTCCCCACCCCCCCAAGATGGAAACCTAGTGAATGCTTTGCTACTCTCCCCTGAATGTTAGGCAAGTGACCGCTCAGATAGTCCATCGCTGGCTACCACCCACCCTCAAGATGTTCCAAGATTTAATTTACACAGTCATGTTAAAGCATTACTGTGCGATCAGTAATAGAACAAAAGCTATACAGACCCCATCTTGTCTTTCACTTTCTCTATGTCCCCATGAAGACAAAGGTCAGGAGGCTTGAGTTTATCCCGTTTACACTCAGAACTGTCTGGTTGCCGATAGTAGCCATAGTCACTAGAAAACAAATGTTCATATCACTCTTAAAGGGAACCTCCACTCTGACAAAAAGTTCACTTCAAATCACACGAAACAATTTTTAGAATCAAATTTGTTTGAAGTTTTAACTAACAAAGCGCGTTTACCTTAAATACATAAATTATAGAATCGTTTATTTTTGTTTTAAAAGTTCCCGGGCGCCGCCACCTTGAATAATTGTGATGTGAAATGGTTGCTCTTTTGTTATTAGACAAAAGCTCTTTGTGTCAGAACGATAGCGCAACCAAGACACGTCACAATTATTCAAGACGGCGGCGCCCAAGAAATTTGAAAACAAAAAAAAAAAAACAATTCTGAAATTCGTTTTTCTCCACTATAGATTCTCTTCTGGAAAAAAATTAAAACTAACGTTATTGAAAATACTATATCCTGCGGTTTAAAGTGATTCTTTGGTAGGAGAAGAG
Source organism: Catalaphyllia jardinei (assembly GCA_022496165.2). Classification (NCBI taxonomy): domain Eukaryota; kingdom Metazoa; phylum Cnidaria; class Anthozoa; order Scleractinia; family Caryophylliidae; genus Catalaphyllia; species Catalaphyllia jardinei. The sequence goes on from CM042756.1 coordinate 3,389,853, forward strand.
GTTCCCTTTAAAATCAGTACTACATTTTGCATCCTCGTTATATCTCTCATTCAGTACACGATTTGTGATTGGTCAATTTAGCGGACTGTATTCTACTGTACGGCCCGCTAAAAATAAAAGATGTTTCTGCTTCCAAAATGTTTCGTGATTTACCGCCACGTGTTCTTAACCTTTTAAGAAAGTATACGTTAAAAACGTTCTTTTACTTCTGAAATTGTGTAATAAAATCTGCCAACGACTTAAAGTCAAAATAAAATAAAACAACTATTCCTCTCATACTTGTTGGAATGGGATGATTATACCAACTGGTTGATAATGTGAATTAGCCACTGTAAAGAGATTTGAAAGCTGACATTTCGAGCGTTAGCCCTTCGTCCGAGAGAATCATAGTCAACTTTGCACCATATGCCTCATTGGTTATCTATCATATCTCACAGCCAATGCGTGCTTGCGGTGGGCGAGCAAGACGTTGCTCGTTGTTAATTTCTCTAGTTTTCATGCTAAAATAGTTACTGAAGTACATTGCCTTACCATTCCATATCCGCCTGTGTGCACTTACAGCAATCAGAGGTCGCCTCGGGAATATAATCCACTCCATTAAAACAACTGTTAACAAACAAAAAATTCCATCAATAACTTGCATCCCTTGTACAATCAAAGAAAGTCTCCAGTATTCATTCAGCGCATGGGAAGCAGGGATGTAGCAGCGTGAGATCCCTCACCTCCTACTGTGTGGCCTGGCCTGGTGCCATATATGGGTTGAGTCTGAGCATTTTTCCCCAGTCTCTTTCGGGTTTTCCTTTCTCCACAAAGACCATCATTTCCAGATTCCAATTTCGCCAGGAGAGAGGAACCGCATTAAAACCAGATAAGGCTGATGCAGCTTCCACTTTAAATATTGTAAAATTTACTCATTTCTACTTTTTTAATAAGAAATCAAGAAAATTATTTTCTGTTCCAAAAGTCATGATCCTAAAACAGAAGTCGTGCATTCCCTCAAGTGGCTATTATGGTAAGCTTTTCTCCCTCATCATAGACCTTGTTTCAAAGCCGAGCGTATCATTACAGACAAGATGATGTCCAAAATCCTTATAAAGGAAGTGCCAAACTTTTGATCGCAGTACTCTCTCTTCCTTGTTTTGGGCGGGGAGAGGGGGGGGGGGGGGGGGCATCTATCTGCTTCATGTAAATGTGACTTACAGTGCCTCTTTCTTGGGTCTTTGGATGGTAACCTTCTTGCCAAGCAGGCATCCCTTGTTGTCTCCATCCCCATGTGGAACCCAACTCTCATAATCGTCTTTCGTGCCTACAACAAAACACAGCTGTTAAGAAATGCTTCTATGCTAAAAACACTCACTCTTGTTGCAAGGAAAACCAATTTTTTACTCTCTGAAAGTCAGTCTTACTAGCTCCCCCTCCCCCAAACCCACCAAAAAAAATTATTACTTGCACTGGAACATACTAAGAACGATGGGTCACTGAGGGTTCAACCAAACGCATCAACACAAACAGCACCTTCAGGATAAGTACTAATTGCGTTTTGCACAATATTGTAGCAAAGATTATCAACTCACATGCTCTTTCTAGGACCTTTTCAAAGTCTAATGTGATAACCTGCCACTCAGGTGATGGTAAAGTGTTTCCCCACAAACTGAACTTCATTGTCTTTGCCCCTGGTTCAGTGACCAGACCAGTGACATGGAACTGATGATCTGTAAATTGATACTTGAACCAACAGCGACCTTCATTCACAGAGTACCTGGAAATCAGAAAAACAGTATAACACTGTTGAACATCTGTCAGGCAAAAGACAAAAAGTTTGAAATAAAGAAGCAAGGATTCGAAACAATGGGATCTGCATTAAAATAAAATTATAATTAATGTACAAGTTAGTCAGAAAATGGAATAAGTATTCATATCAAATTCACGCATACAGGTTTCCTATAACATGGCCCATCTTATCTTAAGAACACTTAATTGTATATGGTTGTATACTACTACTCACCCTCCCCCAAGGACCCTACACGGTTTGGGGGTTTCAGTGTAAACAGCAACAACAACAATATTCAACGATTGATTTGTGTATATTTATACCAGTATATATAATAAACTTGACACAAATGCACCAGGGCACCTAAAATTACTACTCAGATCTACAAAGCCAAACTACTTAGGTCTCCATTAAATAATGCAATTATCAAAAACTTTGGTCAGTATTTATAAATTAAAAGGCTTACAACCTTAAAGCCACTAGAAATCAGGTTTTATGTGAAAATTTATATCAATTTTTTTTCTTGTGAAGGCATTAAAGGGGCAGTGTCACCCTATTTGGCAACTTCATAAAAAGCCAGGTGTCTTCACATCAATTGAATTCCAAAAATAATGGTCTAGTTTTGTTATTAAAGACTATTTAAAGGTACTGAAACTGTTTCCTGTTACTTGTTGCTACGGATGGCAAGGATAGAAATGGATTGAAACTTGAAAAAAATGGCCAATTTTTTCAAGATTTGATGCTACATCTTCAATAAATCCTCAGGAAATTTATTACGGTTAGCCCTCGCTGATATCTTCGTCGTAGCTTTACAGAAGCATTTTGTTTATGAATAAAGCCTCAAAGTAATGATTTCAGCGCAGAATTGACCTAAAACTGCAAAATCCTTGTGACACTGCCCCTTTAAACGATTATTTGATAGCCGCTGTGAAATAATATACATTTTTAATCACTAACAAACTCACATGAGATAGTTGGTTGCAGAGGGGACTGCTGGAAAAATTGGCCCATTTTTTCAAGATTTGATGCTATGTCTTCAATAAATCCTCAAGAAAAGTATTATGGTTAGCCCCCGCTGATAATTTTCATTTGATATCTTCGTCGTAGCTTTACAGAAGCATTTTGTTTATGAGGAAAGCCTCAAAGTAAAGATTTTAGGGCAGAATTGACCTAAAACTACAAAATCCTTGTGAAACTGCGATTATTATTATTGATAGCTGCTGTGAAATAATACACATTTTTCATCACTAACAAACTCACATGAGATAGTTGGTTGCTGAGGGGACTGATGGAACAGCGACGATTAAACTTCCATGATCTCCAATTGCGTAGTGATGAGGACCATTCAGAACCTAAGCAGGTGATAAAACAGCAGTGATTCACAAGTTACGTCTTGTTGTAATATTATATCGCAGAAAGGTGATAAGAATTAGATTAAGGGTGCATTCCTTTGCTCAGATAATGGTGCATCAAAACAACTGACTAATCCATGACCAGAGCGGATTCATTTGTTCATTGGATGCACCAAGATCTAAAGGCGGCGAAATACGAGATACAAAAACCCTCAACTTGTCGCACAACATTGTTTCGTTGCAAGTTTTCGTTGAAGTTTCCCGTTTTTCACCTTGCGTGATCAACTTGAAGAAATGAGGTGCGCTGATTGGTTGATTTGCAGGGCACAAGCAAATTTGTTGCGCGACAAGTTGTGAGTTTGATGAAAAACGAGCAACAAAGCCAAAATTTGTTGCTCAAAGTAGACCCGTGCTATACTTTTCGCAACAACTTTCTTCAACCCGCAACAAATGTTTTTGTTGCCCGACAAGTTGATCACACAAGGTGAAAAACGGGAAACATTGACGAAAACTTGCAACGAAACAATGTTGCGCGACAAGTTGAGCGTTTTTGTATCTCGTATTTCGCCGCCTTAAGTGATCTTGGATCACTGATCCTGATCCTGATCCCCCAAAGGAACACACCCTAAATATTCAACTTCACCAAGTAGGGGGAAATTGTCCGGATGTGATAAAACACTAAATTCTCAGATACTGGTCACACTCACTGGACTGACTGATGCACAGTTAAAGAAAGCTGGATCCATGAATGATTTCAAATGTTATCTAAAATTACAAGGCTAGCATGATTACTTCCTGTATAGTATGACACAAAGGTCCAATAATTTCAGCATTCAGTGGTCTTGCAAGTTGAGTACAGTGTATTGTCAGTAAAAGTGAGTGAAGTCAAGTATGCCATCAGTTTTAGAACAATAAGCTTAATAAGCCATTTCCATGTAGTCTTTTGCCTATGTTCTAAAACAAGTTCTCATCCAAAACATCTCGTGAAAATCAATGGGTTTGATTTGCAGGAAAGTCAACTTGCAGGTTGAGAAACACTCATTTTGACACAGAAGGAAATGTAACTCTGATTTGGCCTAACTGGCTGTTTTATAGGCTTGATTCCTGCTACTCTCTCAGATACAATTCTTGGAGGTCAGAGGAGGAGCACAAGTCGGTGATTGAGCCTATGAATAGCTATTTCGTTGACCCACACCTTGTTCCAGTTGTAGCCTCCATCACGTGTCATCCACACATCTGCCCGGCTGGTCAAGGCACTGCCTGCGTTGCCGTGAGCAATGATGATACCAAGAGCATTAGGCACACTCAGAGGTCCCATGGCAAAGTTCACCATCCTGCTGTGACTAAAATGGTTGTGGATTTGGAGTGAGCACTTCTCCTCTCCCTGAGAGTCCACAAATAGAAATGAGATGTTAGTTATTAAAATGGTTGAATAAGGAACTGGAGAATCCTGAACAAAAATTAATGTGAAAAGGTTACATGTAATTGGCCACTCCCCATCAGGGCTTTTCAGGACCAATGTAAACAAATAATGATAAATAAATATTCAAATAAACATAACTAGGTTAAGAATCCCAACTGGCAGGAGGAAGACCAGTTGGCTATTTTCAAGCGTAGCCGAGAGGTTGAACTCTGGGCTACCAAGAACAACATCAGCTAGCGGTCGGAACAGGATTTGAACCTGTGACCCGGTGCTCTGACCACTCGGCCACACAGCCTCCTCTTCTTGGACACTTCACTTCAGGCAGTCTGCATCTTCATTGGCCACACAGCTTTTGAACTTACTTTTGCAATTTCCATTGTTTGCATGCATCCCAACAAAATGCAGGTACAAGTATAAGTTCTATGCAGCCAATCAGAAAGGTTGCCTGTTTTTATTTTGGTCTCAGAGAATTTCTGAACTCTCACACAAAACCTACACTAGCACATCTCTGTTTGAACAGCCAAAACCATTTGTTTGCTGTTTGTTATCTGTTCAAGAAGGATAGGATGCTGTTTGAATGGTTGGGGTTATCCATTTAGAAAAATACTCAGCTGATTGAACTGCCGCTACATACACTATGAATCTTTTTGAAAAAAAATATATTTATCTTTCGAATTGCTAAGGTACTCATCTGTTAAAAAAATGCAGCCGTTCAAATGGCTGCTGCTACTGTTCACAAAGAAAATTATTAGCTGTTCAAACTGCAAAGGAAATCTGATCAGATTCAGCTTTAAACCAACAATTTGACATACGAAGGTCACACAAGTTTTTGTCACAGAACTTTTCTTTGTTGGCATATCTTTCAAACTGCATTGTCCACCAATGCCACCCAACAGTTTTGTCAGAAACTAACAATGTTGCTCATTCATTAATAAAATCATTCTGATTAAAATTTGAACTTGCCTTCAATGTGACACCTTTGCAATGTTCATCAGTCAAGTGAAGAGTTTTCCACTCACCACCACGATCATGGCTGATCACTGTAGTAACACTGTTATCTGACACAAAGAACAATAAAACAATGAATACAGCAGAACTAAAATTCTGCTTACAAGTGGCAGTAAGGTACAATAACATAACAACATAACATAAAAAAAAAAGAGTTCTCATTGATTTACGGAGTAGGGGGCTACTTTCATGAAGTACCATGTAGACACCTGACACCAATTCGAGTACCAAAGGGACAAGTCTGTAGGGGGGTCTGGGGGCATGCTTCCTTTCTGTAGCTACAGGCTTGACTGTCCTGAGACAAGGCCAGTCAAGGTTCAATCACATTCCAAAAAACCTGTGTTTTCCCTAAATTACTCCTAGTTTACAACTTACACACATATCATATCATATCAAAGTAGCCAGCATTTTAAGCCTGTGGCAGCTGCAGGCACTTAATGGGGAACCTAAGAACATTGTACGAGTTAGTTCTGCAATGAAAAACATGTTATTTCAGAACATCAAATATATAATTTACTGCATTGCATCCTTACCGCTGTTCATCTGACTTGTAATATAAGTGCCTCTCATGGACTCCACTTTGTAAAAGTCATTCACTTCTAAGAAGTTTGTGTACTGGAAAAAAATTATTCCTACACTCAGAATCATACTGCTATGACTACAAATGTGTCGACACCTTTATTAAACTCTTCTTCAATTAAAAATTACATACAATTTTAAAATTATTATTATTATTATTATTATTATTATTATTATTATTTACTTACTTTACAAAATTACATTATTTACACCACTCACATTACAATACTCAATTTACAGTACAATATTTACATCCTTGCAAAACATAAAAAAAAAACATATAACGAACTTAACATGTACCATTAACTGAGACTCTATCTCCTACTTAATCCTCCTATTTACACGGCTATTGGCTATACAAAAGTTGGTCAAGAGTTACACTGAAGATCGGCTTTAAATTCACGCAAATATTAATTGCAGCTAAAAACAAGGAGAAGATTATGCTAAAATTGGATTGTACAAAAGAACGACAATGGTAGAGGGAAAAAAATTAGGGAGGTAGAGAAAGAGAGATAAAAGGGGAAGACAAATAACTAAGTTAATATGTAAAATTGTCGACTCTGTAACCAGTGCCTTTCATTCCTGTTAACCTCATTGCTCTGGCTACTCAGAAAGTTTTTCAAAACTATATTTATGCTTAAGATTAACTATAAATTCATTTACCGATATCTCGTCATGTCTTAATTTCTGATTGTACAAATAATATTTGGCATATAAAAAGGTGAACTTTAACTTTCAGATAATGTTTGTTTCTTTGCTTGCAGTGTCTACTTTCATACTATAAATTAATTCAGTTGGTAAAAGACTGACGGAGGTGACATTTTCTTTGTTGAACCATTTTATTAACTCTAAAAAGAATAATTGGCTCCAATTACAGCTATGGAAAGTGTGAATTATGGAATCATTCATTTCACAATATGGACACTTTGCGTCCTCCGCCTTTCCAAAGAGGAATAACTCCTTCTTGGTTACTACTATTCTATGTAAGAGTTTGAAATAAAATTCCCTAAGTTTGTTATCTTTACAAACCCATTTCACGTGGCAAAAAAAAGTTTTCAGAGATGCTTGATCAATGTGCAGTTCTCGTTCCCATTTAGAAATAGCCTTCAGCTCAATTGCTTCTTTGTTTATGAGGAGCCAATAATAGTCTCTATTTTTCATTTTGGTTAAATTTAAAGAGATCTCTAGGGAAAACTGAAACATGCTATTCAACAGCAGATCCGATCTGTCCGTGGGGTTTGCCCTCGCACTTTCTACAAAGTGTCTAGAAATAGCAGAAACTACTTGAATGTAGATGAGGAAGTTGCATCTAAGATCATATTTTTGGATGAATTCTGAGTAAGAAAGAAAATTCCCATCTGTTTTGAGAAGATGATGTACCAAATAGACACCACGATCGTACCAGTTCCTGTAAAAAATACTGTGACCGTGGATTAAGATATCTTTGTTGTTGAATAAAATCAAGGCTGGATATAGAGTGTATCAGTTGAGAGATGTCAAGACTTTTAGCTATTAGGCACCTTCCAAATACAGAAGTGTAAGACTCCAACAGTTCCATATGTCAAGGATAGTCTTCAGTTTTTGCAATTTTAACGTAAAGTTGTATTTTTCATTCTCTTTCTCATTATAAGAGATAAAAGTGCCCAGCACATGAATTGGTTTTTCTGGCCATTGACATCCAAAGGGTTTGTCTTGTCTCTGTCTCCAAGGTCCCAGCCACAGAGCTTTAGTTTTCGGAGGGTTCAATTTCAGACCAGAGATATCGCCAACATTATCCAAAACAGCGATAGCCTTGTTAATCGAATTACAGTTACTGTTAAGAAGCGTGGTATCATCAGAAAATTGGCTTAGTTTTAATTCCTTACCAAAAATGTTTAGACCCTGAATTTCTTTATCTTGCCTGATTTTGCACGCTAGTAATATGCATAATATAACACTTAAAAATAAATAACGTTCTCAGGAAAACTTGTCTACGGTTAGCTCTCAGTTAGCTCTCAGTGATGGAAACTGTAACATGATTCATCCGGTAAACATACCACATGATGTTGCAGAGATTGGCCAAACACAATCCCATCAGAATCTGAAGTGTACAATACTCCTTTTCCAGTATCTATTGTAAGAAAGAAAGAATCTGTAAACCATGAAACTGAAAGTGATTGCTCCAAATTGCAGAAGACAAAGGATGTAAGGATAGAAGCCAAACCTCCAGGATCATCAACATGAAGAAAAATCAACCCCTCGGACATGTCCAAGATGGAATAGAACTGTGAAAACAAAATTAAAGATGACTTTGAAACGTCATAGTTTATGGTGGAAACCTGCATTACAGTCACCTCATTAATGCTGTCACCTAGATTTCGTGACCACATTTTTAGTCCCTGCGAAATGCTGATGGATACATTTTCTTAAGAGAAAACTCTGTTAATGTGGCTACTCCTTTAATATGGCTAATGGCCGCATTCTGAAATCACAAACTGTATCATCTTTGTTTTGGCCGGATTTACTGTAACTACAGATGGATCATTCATCTGGGATGAACAACTTTGGGCAAAGAATACTAGTTTGTCCCATAATTTGTCTGTGTATAAATATGGGCAAAGAGATGGACCATCCGTCCAGACAAATTATTGTGATAGTTCGTCTTGACCCTCGAACTTTCATGGACAATCCATCTCGACAGATGATCTGTCTCTGTCACCTGGTTGTTTGGACAAGTAAAAGAAGTCCAAGAAAGAACATGTATGGACGGAAACAGAGCTTAGCTGACGAAAAAAAAGAAATATGCTGTTTAACTGGAAACACTTGCCCTGAAGAAATCTGCAAATATATACTAACTTGACTTACGACTGGTGCCCAAACCTTTTCGTTGCTCTTTCTGGGAAATCCATCTAGTATAAATGCGGCACAAACTATTACATACAAAATAGTTTGTCCTGTATTTATACTAGACCAATGATCCATCTAGACAGATGATTCATCTTGATGACCACTCAAACCAGGCATGTTCATCTTTCTAAAGTTAATATTGTATTCATGAACTGATTGAAGTTTCTTGAACTTTGTTAAAATTATATAGATCTGCATTTCCAGATGCTTTATATTAAAGAACAGTAAGTTGTTTTCATGTAGAAGTGCAAAAGTTTCAAAAGTCAGTTTAGATCAGTTGTGAAATATGATCTTATCCCATTAAAATGGCTATGCTGTTAATGTGGCCAAATTTCAAAAGTCAAAATTAAGTGAAAGGAGGTTACCCTCTCTGGTGTAACAACCGGTACTTGCACTGGGTCCCAGGAATCTCCGCCATTCTTTGAGACATGCATAATGCGTGTTTTGTTATTCTGAAAAAAGGAAAGAAAACTTAGTCTAACAATTTACAATCCATGTGTTTCACATTCCAGCAAGAGGTCTGAATGGGAGAATCTTGACCAAGGTAATGAGCACAGACTGAACTCAGTAAGGGCTGTATAGACGGCCAAGGTCAAGATTCTGCCATACAGATTGACTAAGCTTGGTTAATAAGACATTTATTATTTATATAGCACAAGCTAGCACTCCAAGCTGCGACCATTTTGGTTGCCATGGCGAGTGGAAAAAATATTTAGCAACCGAACTTCTGGTAAAAGTCGCGAATTGGCAACCAACAGATTAAAAGAGAAATTTACTTGAGAAATTATCAATAATAGGGCGAATTTAATCAATCATTCAGAAACTCGACATAAATGCCTAATACTGTAGCAAAGTAAAGTGTCGAAAACATGCCGTTTAGCACATTAGCTCTTCATGTAATATGTCATAAAGTGTCCTCCCTTTTATATTTTTTTGCCGAAGTGTAATATGTCATGAAGTGTCCTCCCCTTCACGCATTTTTTCTTTTTTAGCAACTGAATTTTTTAAGGCGACCATTTTACAAATTAATGTCCCCAAAACGTGACTTTTTGAAAAAAGTGACCTTGGAGTGCTGCGAGCAAGAACAATTTAAGACAGAATATTCAAGCAATAAAGGCAAAAATTAAGTTACCAAAAAAACCTCACAACGGCAGAGCAATATTTTGAATAAAGGTAAGAATACTTCTCAACACTTAATAAGCTGTCAAGCTGACCTTGAGAGAGAAAATTGAACTTGAAGTTATCTATATTTTATTCCAACAGGATGTTTCACATTAGTTGAAAAACACAATAACACACAAATTAAGCATTTTTACATGCTTTGACATCAATTTTCATGAGAATGCTTGGGTATTTAATCGCCACCATGATCACCAAGAGAAATGAAGTAAAGGTGAGATGTTTTAAAGTGGTGCTATGATCAAAATTCTTCCCCTTGAGGTTTTAGTTGTATTACATCGAATTCCACAAAATAAAAATGCCGGTTACTGTTAGTAAATATCTGCATTAGTTCGGAAGATATGTTTAAAAATATGCAAATGAGATGACCAATGACATCACGCCCCCAACCCAATATTACATCGACTATACAAATAGAGGATTCTTGGCCAATTTGCAACAGAGACCATTAATACATAATAAAAAGTAACTTGATTCTGTTTTAAATTAAAGGATTTCAGCTGATGACCTCAGTCTTTATAGATCAGAAAATCTATCTTTATGCTATTCAGGGTGAGGCTGGCCTGCCATAAGGGATTAACTGATGAGGCACAAATAAGTCCATTTTACATCACAAATTACATTGTACACATTCAAAGTACACTATACCTTATTGTAGTCTACTGAGACATAAAGGAATGGTCCTTGAAGTCCAAAAGAGTAAACATGCTGAACGTGGATAGCTGAAGTGTGCAACAATGTGAACATAAACTTATTACCAGGATTAATACAAAAGAAAGATTTGTCACTGGAAGAGACATGAATTCATATGTTTTGTGGTGGGGAAAAACCAAAAATGTTATTTATTAGAAATTAACTCCACTAGAATACAACAAATTGTCCCATACTGTACACCAGCATTTATCTCCTCAAAGGTCTGTGACTTGGTTATCAATCTCTGCATTTTAGTCAGAGTCCAACCACTGTATTTTTTTAAAGGAATTAAAGGTAAAGTCTGCATATTATGAGCCAAGTGGCTCACCAGGCTGGTTTCTATGGCATGAAGTGACCAGGAGTATTAACATATATTATTGTAGTCTAGTTTTCTATATTTTGGGGGCGTTTTTAATAAAACAATTACTCCACTCGCGCTTGTTGGATATGAGATGATTATACCCAACTCAGTGCTACGTGCATCGTTGGCTATCTATCATATCATACATAATATCATATCCAACGCGCACTCATGGAATAATTGAATGGTGCCTGAATTTTTGCATGTGCTTTTCAATAAAGCAGAAAAACATTCCCCTGTATCTTTTTTTGGCTAAAATGCTTCACTTTTTCCACTTTGTTGCGTTCATTGTGCACGCTTCGAGAACGAATAATCTAATTCTTTTAGTTTAAATCTACTAGTCGTTTAAAATTTACTCTAAATCCTCTTTACAGACACTTCAAAAACACAAAAAAGCGGCTTCCAACGCACAATGTTACGCTACTCACTATCTATCACAGAATAGAACGTGGGTAGCGTAGCCAATCAGAGAACGCCATTCGTGATAGAACACTAGTAGATTTAAACTAAAACTCGATAGAAACACAGTACATGTTTTCTATTTCTTAAACACTATATATAGTTAACTGTATATTATATATAGTATATTATACATACATTGTATATTATATATAGTGGAAACATTAAAGTCACATCCTCAGAGTCACAATTATCTGGTGTCAGAGCCCTGCTGGCTAAAAAGGATAGTTTCTGGGAATAATGATCCACAGCCTCAATAAATCAGGTTTTAACAGGATTCAAACCTTAATGATAAGATTTGTGATACTAGTGCAATTTCTATAATCTACTAATCATGAGCACTCGCCAGTTGGTCAGAGCATCTACACTGTACTAGAAAATTTTCATATGATGTATTCTCAGTACTGGACTGGAAGTAGCTTGAAACTGAGGCTAATGTGGGAAATATTTTCAAATGCAAATGGTGATCTCTTTTTAACGATATTCCCCTGTATGAGCCTTCATTACAAACTACACGTAGATCCAGTTCAATAACAAGAATACCAATTTAAAATCGGTTATTGACAGACTTTGAGTGCCAAGCTTAACAAATCAATCACAGACAGAGTACCTGCATTGTGTATGTCTTGAATAGCAAAAATTAATATTTTCAATAAAATTTTGCATTCAAAGAACTTACGCTCAAAATGTTGTCCCAGATCCCTTGATCTGACCAAGTTTGCATCTCCCATCAAGAAACTCCGAGCATCTGTCAGGGGGTAGAAAATTCAATCATCAAACTGATAGATTCAAGAGGTACATGTACATGTAGGAAATGCTAGTTCTTAAACTTTGTTCACTTTGCCATACACCTAGTAACACATATATACACTACAATGGTTGCTATAGGAAGAATAATTTGTTCGTAAACATGCAAATTGTACATATACATTGCATAAAATTTTCTTGCTACATGCAAATGCAGAGCATATCACATTCTTGGAATGCACAATTAAGGTGGCTGAACACAGTTTTCCAGTGTCTATGCCTAATTCATCATTACTTTTAAACTATTTATGCTTTGGCACCCGTTTTTTGCAACAGTCAAGGTTAATTACAGAAGTCTTTATTCTCGCATTTTGACTAGGGTGTGTGCTGTTGCCATGGCAATGGGGCTGGTTAAAAACAAGGCTTAAATAACGATTTTTGAATGTGAAGAGTGATCCTCGCAGTAAATTTTCCAATTTAAGCAATTGGAAAGAAGAAGCCTGAAAAAAATCAGGGCTTTAACGGGATTCAAACCCTTGACCTCCGCGATACCAGTGCGATGCTCTACCAACTGAGCTTTGAAGCCACACGTTGGAAGCAAGGTCAATTTATTGAGTTCATATTTTCCCTTGCAGTGGAATGACATGAAGTATATAAAAAATTATGAAATAATCCATATTTGTACTGCAGTTGTAGATGAATGTGAAGAGTGATCATCGCAGTAAATTTTCCAATTTAAGCAATTGGAAAGAAGAAGCCAGAAAAAAATCAGGGCTTTAACGGGATTTGAACCCATGACCTCCGCCATACCGGTGCAATGTTCTACCAACTGAGCTATGAAGCCACACGTTGGGAGCGAGGTCAATTTATTGAGTTCATATTTTCCCGTGCAGTGAAATGACATGAAGTATATAAAAAAATTATGAAATAATCCATATTTGTACTGCAGTTGTAGATGAATGTGAAGAGTGATCATCGCAGTAAATTTTCCAATTTAAGCAATTGGAAAGAAGAAGCCTGAAAAAAATCAGGGCTTTAACAGGATTTGAACCCATGACCTCCGCCATACCGGTGCAATGCTCTACCAACTGAGCTATGAAGCCACACGTTGGGAGCGAGGTCAATTTATTGAGTTCATATTTTCCTGTGCCGTGAAATAACATGAAGTATATAGGAAATAATCCATATTTGTACTGCGGTTGTAGATGAATGTGAAGAGTGATTTTTCAGGCTTCTTCTTTCAAATTGCTTAAATTGGAAAATTTACTGCGATGATCACTCTTCACTTTCATCTACAACCCCAGTACAAATATGGATTATTTCCTATATACTTCATGTCATTTCACCGCATAGGAAAATATGAACTCAATAAATTGACCTCGTGGCTTCATAGCCAAAACCAAAAAATCCGCTGAAGGTTCATGTCTGGGAGTAAATTAGCAGGCATGGTCCCACAAAGATTTGTATCTTTGATGGCATCATGGATGCTGATTTGTTTTGCAACATCCTGGAGACCACGCTTGTCCCGACCACAGGTTCATGCAGGATAATGACCCAAAACACATGTCCAGACGAGCAAAGGCTTTCTTCAAAGGAAAAAACATCAACTGGGCTCATAAGTTTTCCAACGTTGTCAACGTTCGCCAACATGTTTACATGGCACATGGCTGGGCTTAAACACGAGGTTGACGCTTATGGTCGATATGGAAGCAGAAAATGCTTGAAATAAGCTTATTGCTTTTAAAAGCAGCAAGGATTCAGTTTACAAGGTAAGACATCCGAAGCCAGTTTTGTATGATTCTCTTGAGCCGATCGAGACATGCACTGCTTGGGCTAAAAACACGCAAAAGATATTTGACAGCTTGAATGTAATGTTTCATAAATAATACTTTGTCTACAAAAGTTCTATCTCATTTCTATATTGTTTGTTTTGGGAAAGTGCGCTTCTGTAAACATAGTCGCTTCAACACACTTAATCCACTTGGCACCCAGTTTTGCTGATCGATAAGCGGGCTTGAAAATCAAAGTTGCTAAAACAAGGTTTATGAGGCTGTGTTTTAAGGAATTACTTGTAAGGCAGTGACTTATTCTTGTTCTGCAAGGCACTCGCTTTTTTTCATTGGAAATAGCCGATTAAATTGTCAGATAATTGAATCTATTTTTGATATGAGTTTAGTTTATTTACATACATGTACGCTTGTTCAGTCGTTCATGCCACTAAAATTTGCTGCTTCAAATTTCGCTATCTCGAATTTTCATTTGGTTACCTCGAAAATTCGCTACTTCAAAATTTGTTATCTCGAATTTTCGAGAAAGATCGTGAATTTTTCACTGTCATCCCTACAAAAAATCTTTTTTTTTCATGGAAAATTTGCGAGAACAAAGGAAGACTTTCAACAAATTTCGTTTGCATTACTTTTGCACAATACTGTAATTCACCCACCTGTTGAAACAGTCATAAGAATTGTCTTTTCCTCTTTTTCCACTTTTTTGTCTGTTCTGGCACCCCTAAGAAATGTAACAACCAAGTCAGAAATCATGTATTGATTTGGAGCTGAAATTACTGTAGTTTCTGGTCAGTAAAACACACATGTACCCCCGGATATACGGCCAGAACGACCAGGCAATAAAAGTAAATGATGAGCAGGTATATGACGTGGAAGAGTTTTTGTACCTAGACATGCTGTTGGACAAAGAAGGAAGAGCAACTAAAGATAAACAGCAAATATTACCTGTATGTAAAGCCAGACAAACTTTCTACAGGTTGCAAAGAATTTGGGACACCAGGGAAATTAGCCGGAAGACAAAAATTTAATTGTTCAAAACGGTTGTCAGACCAGTTTTGATGTATGGCAGCAAAGCCTGGAAACTCACAAAAACAGAAGCAAAGAAGTTGAACACTTTCCAATAGAAATACATGAAACACATACTGAGAATAAAGTCTTCCCAGACCATCTCACACCAACATATCCAGGAGGCTACATGAGTGAGCAATGCAAGTGATGAGATCAATCAGATGCTGAAGATGGAATTGGATCAGACATACAGTATGACTGTATAATGAGGAAGAACACTGTGCATGTGTTACAACATTGGAGTGGAGGCCAAAGGGAAAGAGAAGACCAGGTAGACAAAAAAAACAGCATGGATGAGAATGGTTGAAGAAAAAAGGCAAGCAGCTGAATGGCAGGCGTGAATGACTGTCAGAGCTTTAGCGGCCAGCTGAAGTCAGTGGAAAGATAATGTCAAAGCCCTATATGCAGAAAGAGATATATTGTGTATAGAGATAGCCAGGAGTGCAGGCGCTATTTTGGAGTAGAACACTAGATAATAAATCTGCTTTTCAATGCTGCCATCTTGGATGCTTGACCAGTAGAGGATTGGTGCAGACGTCAGGTGGGGTTGGGGGTGAGACACTTGAAATAATTCATATTTTTCTTTCCCCTTCCCCTTCCTCCCGGCCCATTTTTCCACTTAATGCCTACTCCCTCCGGAAATGTTTTCTCACCCCAATCCTCCAAAGATAACCAAATCCAAGATGGCGACCTAATACAAAAATGTGCACCCGCTCATCCAAAATATGCCTGCAGATAGATTGAGAAAACATACCTCCATGAGTGTACCTTTGACCGACCGACCCACCGACTGACCGACCCACCGACAGACCAATTTATTTATGAGTTTTCTATACACCTGAACATGTCTAATTGACAACTTCTTTCTCTTACCATTTTAAGCTCCTTACATAACTCTGCAGAAATTTCCAGGTAACTCCAAAGTCTGTTGATATGAATGCCTACAAATAAACAAAATATATAAAGATACAAATTTCTAGTCTGTTTTATCTACACCCAAAGTTTTGTGCATACCATGGCACAATATAATAATAAATATAATATGATAACAAAGATGGTTAAAAATAACAAAAAAATTGTGTTAACAAAGGTAGGTACATGTAGGCAAAGGTAAAGTCTGCTATTACATTAGATCACTAGACCAGTAGCATGAAGTGACTAGTGACTAGGATTATTTTTATCATCAATACTATTTTTTTTCTTTCTCAGAGAAATTAGCTATACAACTACCCTTATAAATCTGAGGTGAAATATAGGAGATGTATGTATGTATGCATTTCCACTCCCTCCTGCATGGGATGCTAGTCCATCACAGGGCTGTCCCCAGCATTAAAATCGCTGCTACATGTATGCACACATGTTGTGAAAGAAATTAACAGTGTCTTGCCCAAGAATGTACCGTATTTACCCGTGTATAATGCGCGCCCGTGTATAATACGCACCCTAATTTTGACCATGTTTTTTTTAAAAAAAAGAAGGATTCAAAACGAACACCATTGATCAACACTTAATTTTTTTCTATTTAATCAACTAGAACTGGGAATTTAACGCTCAAGACATTTACAACTATTTCTTATAACTGTTCAGTTCTTTAAACAATGAAACCTTCCAAATCCGACTTGGAGTCTGAAGCAAATAGGTTTTCGATGAACGAATCATCCAGTCCATCAGTGTCCTCAGTTGAATCGTAAACTAAATCATCTTGTGATCCATCCAAATTGTTTGTAATTCCACACTTCAGGAAAGAGGCGGTGATCATTTCTGCTGGGATGTCATTCCACGCTTGCAAAATCCACGAACAGATAAGTTCCTCTGAAGGCTTCTTTTGTCATCCAGAGGCAGTAAATTCGTGAAGGCCGTCAGCCATCCACTGCATCCATTTCTTTCGGACTCCATCTTTGAAAGGTTTGTTCAAAGATACATCAAGCGGCTGGAGAAGTGAAGTTAATCTGCCCGGAATAACAGCAAGTTCAGTGTTCTCACGTTTAAACGACGCTTTCACGGTATCTGTCACGTGGGCTTCAAAAGAGTCAAATACAAGCAGGCTTCTTCTCCTCCCCAGGCCACCAAGCCGCGAACGCCATGCCTTTTCGATCCAAACTTTCATTTGCTCTGAATCCATCCATCCTTTCTCCTGGGCAGAAACTACCACTCCGTGTTTGTTGTTGATCTTAGGAATAGTTTTCCTCTTGAAGATTACCATTGGTTTAAGTTTTAAACCATCCCCACAGCACGCCAATACGACTGTAACGCGATTCTTCTCGTTTCCTGTAGTGCGGATTTTAATGGTCTTCTCTCCAGTGCTGTTGATCCTACGGTTTGGCGGCATGTCGAATGTGATGGGAGTCTCGTCCATGTTAGCAATGAGATGCAATGGATAGCTGTGTTTCTTACGGAGATCAATGATGAAGTGATGGAATCGGATGATCTTCTCCTCGTAGTCGTCTGGTAGACGTTGTGCCAAAGTTGTTTTTTGTCGAAGTGACAGACCGTTCCTTTTCATAAAGCATTGACACCAGTGATTTCCAGCTTTGAAATGTCCTTCGGGAATGCCGTACTTCTCGTCCTTAGCAAGTTCGAGGGCTTTGAGTCTCACAAGGGATGGCAAAATGGCAAGACCATTATTTCTTTTCTCGGTAATCCAGGACAGCAGATCGACCTCCAGCTCCGGCCACGCAGCTTTCTTTCTGCGGTTTGCACGTTTCAATCGAGGCATCTTCTCAAGGTTTTCTTTACTCTTTCGCCATAACCTGACATTGCTTTCGGAAACACCGCTCTCACGCTCTGCAGCACGATTGCCATTCTGCTCTGCGAACTGGATGATTCTTAACTTGTCGGATACAGTGTTAGTAGCTTTGACATTTTCCAGCGGTAAGTTTTGTAGCCATATCGAAGTACTGATAGCGCTCAAGTGACAATTTCACGTGTTATTTTCGTTGAACAGTTCTTTCTTAAATAGTCCGTTTAATTTATTCCAGGATCGAAATTGAAACCTTCCCATTGGTAGTATATTATACTGAGTTTATTAAAGAAAATTACTGCAAAGCTTTTGTTTGTTTTGTTTTCTTGTTTGTATTCTCGATTATGCTAATGAGAACGCGACCAAACAATGGAATCCACGTATAATACGCACCACGGATTTGAAGGTCAATTTCACCAAAAAAAAGTGCGCATTATACACGGGTAAATACGGTAATGCAATGTCTCTGGCCAGGGCTCGAACCTGAACCACTTGATCAGGAGTTGAGCATAATAACCATGAGGCCTCCATGCCTCCACATACAAAGGACTGCAGTGCCAATCTTATTGTTAGATTTAACAATAAAAAAAACATTTAATTCAAAGGGAACAAGCAATAATTAAAAACAGAACTTGAGTTCTTCTTACCCTTCCATTTATAACAGCCCGAGCAAGGATCCAGTTCTCCTCACGTGGATGAAACAAAAGAGGTCCAGAAATCTGAAATGGAACTATAACTTTTTTCCAACTCTTTCCTCCATCTTCAGTCATCACAAGACCAGACTTGGTCGCAAAAAAGGGAATCGTGTGGGACACAAGTATCACCTAAACACAAATCAACAAGTAGCAATTTCAATTATGAAGTTAAGTCCGCATAATCTTGAACCAAGTGGCCCATCAGGCCAGAACATATCCCATTTTCTCTAGTATGAAGCAACTTGGATTTCTACAGCCCCTGGATGGGATGCTAGCCCATCACATGACTGAACTCAGCATAACATTTGCTGGAATCCATTAGTACACCAGGGGGGAGAGGCAGGGCAGGAAATTGGTCACTGGTCATATTGGCGCCCAAAACTTGAGCACTGGCGACTAATTTTCAGAGCTGGTCACCAGCTGACGAATTGTAGGAATTGCAAGATAACCATAATACAACTTTTGTTTTTAGATCTTTATAAGGAAACCATTCAGATCTGGTAGATAATAGACAGCTCAACTTTCCCTCCTCATTAAAGTGATGTTAAATAAATTATTACAAACATGAAAATTAAATGTACTTGACGTCAAAACTGTACCAGGCACCAAATTGTTTCAGCGGGTTCTTCTGAAACTGAGATGACGGACACACTACATCACTGCTGTGCTTTTCATTTGCCGCAAGAACAATGGCCGCAGTTAGAGGAATTACAGTAGGTGACTACTACACCTTCAACTATTATTATCATTATTAATACATGTACTCTTATTGGTCATTAAACTCATCAACAATAGATAAGCTTGGGGAATGGTGCCTAGAAAGGACGGTGAGGCCACGAATCAAACCGAGCCGAACACATAGGGTATCCATGACAACCCTGTGAGCAGCAGCCACCCACCCGGCACCGTCACACTGACAAGTCAGTGGAAACACAAATAATTACCACATGTTCACTTGCAAAGCAAGCGAGCAGGGAATAAAATCATAGTGCGAACTTTCCGAGAGCAAAAACAAAACGCAAATGACTTGACATCCGAAGCAAAGCTGTAAGCCATGTGGGGCCCTTGCACCAAACCCCCAGCCAACTTGCACCAGAACCCTCGAGATACTGCTGGTCAGCATTGTCTTGCGCTTAAATGTGGCTAAATGAAATTTAAGCAAAGTTAATATCGAGCCAATGCAGTCAGCAGCCTCCCCCATTTGTGTACGTGACCTGCGGGGTGGCCCCTAGGAGCTTGCAGCACGCCTCGTGGCTTGCAAACATTTCTCGTGACACATTTCAGCTGATCTTTGCGGATCATTTGCATTCCAAGACGATCTTTGCGGATCACTTACATTCGTTGCTGATCTTGGCGGATCTCTAGCTGCCCTCAAGTTTATGTTCTAGCTTATTTGTTGGTGAATTGTTGTGGATTCTTGCTCCCAGCCCTCCCGCCCTCTTGATTCATGGGTTTAGGTAAGTATAGGGTAAGTTAAGTGTGGTTTCCACTGAATTTCTTTTCAGTATGACGGTGCCAGGTGGCAGCTGCAGATGCATGCAGGGGTGGTTCCCGCTCACAGGGTTGCCATGGATACCTCCTTGCTGTGCCTGAAGTGCTCAGCAATAGTAAGGCACCAGTTCCCAAGCTCATCGATTGGCGATGAGTTTAACTTAGCCTAAATTACATTTAGCCACATTTAAGTGGCTTGTGATTGGGTTTATGTCACTTAATCGAAAACCACTCTAAGCAGCTAGTTCTCTGATGTCAGTCAATTTTCCACAAACCTTATTAGGGTTCACTGGGCTTTTCAAGATTCCATTATCCTTCCTGATTTGGGTATTTGAAATTTCAGCATTGATGTGGGTGAATGATTTTCCAGAGTCAATGCTAAAAAAAACAAAGTAACATTCAGTGATAAGAAAATCTATATAATTAATATTATTACAAAATAGCCAAAGAAAATGTGCATGATAACTAATCATGCATGCATGATTAGTTTAAAATCATGTTTCTATTAAACAACTAGATTATGAGCTTGAGATTTCTATTAAGGGAGATTGTTTTTTAACCCTTTAAGCCCTAAGGGGCCTCCCTTTGACGAGTAAAATCGTCTGGCATTAGACAGAGTAAAATCTATAAGTCACTCTTAGGGCTTAAAGGGTTAAACAATAAATAATACATTATGAGTTCGAGACTTCTATGCACCCTTGTCAACTATATCACACATAGAAATCGACAGTAAATAATCTAAATTATAATTGTTTTAGTATAAATCTACTAGATGTTCAAAACTTTATCAAAATCCTCTAAACAGACACTTTGAACATGCAAAGAGGTGGCCTTCATTTTGCTAACAAGCGCACACTGCTTCGCTACTGACTATCAAACCAATAGTTCTGAGATATATACACTCTTCTCACTAAATTTTCTTCTGCACCCTGGTTCAAAAATCAATTAGACTTCAATTGAATTATTTTCAAGATTTTGACATGAAAGCCGTGAAAGCCCCTTAATACAATTTCAGTTATTTATTTGCAACAAACACGCTTGTTTACAAAAAAATATTCACAGACGACTACTATCCATCCAAGTACATGTATATTCCGTGGATGGGCACTATGGCCTGATGTGTCCCTCTGCGGATGAACACTATCACATCACACGATCAATTTAAACTAATGAGAATCAGATAAAATTTAGTGGTGATCGAACTATAATCTGAGATAGATAGTGAGTGGCAGTGTGTGCTCATTAACAAAACAACAGCTGCTTCTCGGCAGTGCATGCGACGAGGACTTCGATAACGTTTTCAACGACTAGTAGATTTATACTAAAACAATAAGATTATTCACTCTCGATTTCTATGCATGGTAGTTGACGAGGGTATGCAATAGAAATCTCAAGTTCATATTCTAATTGTTTAATTATACAGCTCTTTGAAAGCAAAACAAACTCGCTTTTGAGTGCACTTTTCCATAAAATTATAAATGGAGTTTTAAAAGAACATGGCTACAGACTTTGATCATGACTAATAAATATTTGTGACAAAACTGGGACTACGGAAAAAGTCTGGATAACTGAGAAATCCGGATAATTCAGGTATGGATAATCAAGGTTCAACTCTACTAACAGTTTTAGAGTGATCCACTAAATAGTTTTTAACAATAATCTTGATGCAAATCTGAAGACCAGGAGAAAGTACCAATATTGCTTTAAAACAATGTCAAAGGCACATTTAATTATTACATACATGTAATAATCTTCTAGAATTACACTTGTGCAGATAATTGTACAAAGTACAAACACTTTGTATTTTGAACACATTCATACCTTTTGTAAAGATCTGATGGTTTACTAAACAGCCACATAAACTCTGTTGTAGCCAAGAGTAGCATCTCCTAATGGAGACAAAACAATAAATAACAATATCACGATCAGCTGGATACCATGTTCAATATCTAGACCATGATCCATGATCCATGGAGACACTAAAAGTGGTCAAATTATGCAATTTCTTTTTGTTGGCTATTTACACGGGCCTTTTATTTCAAGATGGGCGAATTCACCCAAAATCAAGATAGGAAAAAATTTGGAAGTTGAAAATTAAAAGTTGCCTCCCAAAGGAATTTATCATAACACAATTTTTATATTGAAGTTCATTTGATACTTAAAATATATATAAAGCAGTAGTCTGATAGCCCTAACAAGGTCATCAAAGCACATTCTTTACTAATCACATGCCATTCTCTTCAACCCAGGAAGTTAGCTGGGTCATGAGGAAGTAAAATAGGTGCACTTATTTTGTCCAGCTTCCTCCTGACCTTAAGATTGATCTCCACAGATACCTAGCAAGTTCTGTTTTGACCATAACATTACATCTCCTCATGGCCAATCAGATTTATGAGTATTGTTATGGTTTTGATTTACTTCCACAAACCACGTTATCCATTGCATAGTAATTTATCTGATGGATAGAGTTATCCACCTTTCCAACATCCTTGGCCAGTAGTAGCCAAACACATTTAAGAACCTACTGCCACAACATAACTTAACAACATAATTATCCTAAAGCAATATCAAGGTTCAATGTTAGTCAAAATCACAAACATTTCTGAAAATTTCGGCTCTGTTAATTTTCTCTGGCAAGACGATACTGCAAGCATTATATGTTCTTTTGCTGTTTGATGCTGATAAATTGGCAGCTGTGAAAACAACCACCATTTTTTCTACACAATTTGATGACTCATCATTCAAAAGACCTCTAGGCACTTTACATGTAGTTCCTTTTCATCTAAATGGTATTTGCTATCTCTTTGCATTAAATCATCATACACTTAGCATTCCATATACTTCTGTTAACGCTGAACATGTATTAACTTAATATATTAATTCATTTAGAATCTTAGTATTAACAAAATTTATAACATCAATGTACTGAACAATATTAAGATGCTCACTATAGCCATTTTAGCCAGTTCATCACAAAATTCTGCAAAAGTTTGTTTTGAAAACCTTTCATTTCTCTGTTGAGAGTATTGTAAAACTGTGATATAAGGCACTAAACAAAACGACATTCCTATACGGAATTTGGGAATCCATGGTAATAAATTAATTATTCATAACAAAACTCGATATTTAAAAAGACATCACTAAACACTACCAGAGACAACAAACCACAAAATGGCTACAAAAGGCAAGAAAAATGAACCAAGTATTCACTGATGCTTTCATATAGCAGCACATAATTTAAAGAAACTTAACTGGTAGATCTGTACAGTGAAATCGGGTCGGCCTATTGTTACATAGCTAAAGCAATTCTCTGTAAATAAAAGGTCTCCCTCTAAAATGTAAAAGGACTTCAAGTCTCGCTTACCGAAGCTTCACCTGTAGCTCGCTTTCCGATCCAACTCATGGAAATGCTAATTTTCGTTTCATTCTCAAACACCCACTGAAAGAAAGAAACGGTGCAATTCTGACGTTACTCGCGAAAGCGGAAAAAATTAAATTTGCTACATGGCCAGCTTAGCTTGTAAACTTACGGGCATTTTTTTGATTTCATGTCCTGCTTGGGTTGTCGGATTCCTACATTGGCCTTCCGCTTCATTTGTATTGACTACATCTGGATCTTCCGCATTTGCATCTCGGCGAAAGCGACGCTTTGCAATTTGCTTTCTCGGGGAGGTCAGCTTCACAAAATCTTGTGAACGTTTATGGCGAATAATGTCCTCACTCAGTGCTTCACGACAATAAGTTACCACGAGAAATACACTTAAAAAAATAACTGGACGCATGATAAACGAAAATTAAATTACATGGACTGAAAAAACCAAACAATATAGACCGAGTTACAAGGACATATCTCTTGTTTTCTACAAGAGTAAACTTGAAGAAACCTTGTGAGCATGCGTCACAATGAGCGAAACACAAAGCACACATCCCTCCCGAGTCAAGCACGAGTCAAGATTACTCACAGGACCGCAAAGCGTACGTATACACGTGACAAATATAATCGATGAGATGCGACGGAGAACTTACTTCTTCTTAGAGTATGAATACATTTTTGAACAGATTGGTGATGAAAAAAGCAATTTCATCGGCTTACAAATTCCTCATGTCCTACCAAATTCTCATGAGCTTTTCGCCGTCAAAAGTTGGGGCCTTGGTAAAACCTCAGGATCTATCACGTGGCTATCACGTCACGGATTTCAATAAAAACTTGGGTTTTTAAAGCGAATTTGGCCTTCAACTGTCACGGATTGTCACTAGGCCGTAAAAGGATTTCAGCAAAAACTTAGGTTTTTAAAGCGAAGTCACGGACAAGAGAAAATGATGGGACATACGGATTCCAGCAAAAACTTAGGTTTTTAAAGCTAATTTGGCCTTTATCCTTCACGGATTATCTGTAGGCCGTCACGGATTTTAAATGAAAACTTAGGTTGTAGGCCACTTAAGGGGGTAAAAATTTATGACTCCACCTACGAGTCTGTCAGCTTTGATACGCAGGAGGCTATTTGCAATCTTATCAAATACGGACAACCTCCTCGTAAAAACGACAATATCAATCTTGTTGTAATGGATGTAGACATGCAAAGGTAAAGGGGAGGAAGAAACTTGTGACTTGCATGCAATCGCCAATGCGTTGTCTTTAGCCCTGGGAATCGATCCAACAGAAATACGTTATGACGAAAGGGCAATGCGGGAACATCTGTTTAACTGCCTCGAGGAAGAGTTTTTGACAATGTTTCCACTGTGACTTAAAAAGACTAAAATGTCCTTCACTGCTTATGTTTTGTGAAGTTTGAGATTATTCAAACTCAAAACTGATGAACAAACGACATAAACAGAAAACGTCACCGAAAAGTCACCAAAATAAAATCAATTTTTGGCCAATCCAAGGTTAGTAAGCGGGCCAGACATCGCATTCTATACACCGCGTCATGACTAGATATTAGGTGCAAGAAGTTATTTTCGCGTTGGCGCAGTCGGCTTAGGAATTACAAAACATTAAGGTTTAGTAAGCAGACCACGGTTCTCTTAGAAATTATCAGGTGACTAATTCCTTTTTCACTGTTGTCTAATCACTGATCAGATTACGATAATTCGTGAGTCTTCAGTCCTGTCACTGCTTTTGTCACATGCATAAGCACGCTTTGAGGACCTTGGATTAGTATTTTGGGAAAATGATGCTCGGGAACAAAAACTCGTGACTCGTGCTTGACTCGGGCTTGCCTCAAGATTGGTGCTCTCTTCCTGTTTCACTCATTGCGACGCATATTCTTCAAG
Organism: Catalaphyllia jardinei; assembly: GCA_022496165.2. Classification (NCBI taxonomy): domain Eukaryota; kingdom Metazoa; phylum Cnidaria; class Anthozoa; order Scleractinia; family Caryophylliidae; genus Catalaphyllia; species Catalaphyllia jardinei. The sequence continues at coordinate 3,415,366 of CM042756.1, forward strand.
TTTTGAAGAAACAACAGATAGGTCCTTCTAACTAAGTGTTCTTTAGCAGGAGCCCATCAGATGGGCTCCTGTCTTTAGCTAGTTCCTTGGTAGTGTTTCCAACCCATTTTTAACCTGACAATTCCCTTTTAATATTTCTTCAAATTTCACTCCTATTAAGGTGTCCCCCGCCTTAAACCGGCCACCCATCCTCCGGGAAATAGATACTGACCGCTCAAAAGGGGTTGGCCGTTTAAAAGAGGTAACTTTGAGCAATAGAAAAACCCTCATCAGGACTTCGATTAATAGCTGCCTTCTAGGGGTGGTCGCTAATCATGTTCATGGCTTTCATAGGAGGCCGCTTCATAGGAGTCCAACTGTATTTTGTTCTGTGGCAGTGTAAACAAAGCAGAGAGGAAGGATTTCTGCAACACCTCAGTCAAAGTAAACGAAATACCGACAAAAACAACTGCTGAATATTTAATGTGTCAAAAACTTTATTTTTTCTTGTTACTACACGTATAGTCTACGCATGAGAAAAACTTCGTAACTTTCTTTCCTTATTGAGTACCATCTAATAATCTTACTGCTTTTTCACAGCATAATTTTTTTGTTTACAAAATCTGAGTTACAATGACTTAAACAATATTACAATCAAATGTCCAAAACCGCTTAATAAATTATTTTCTCTCTAATAAAACACATGCACATTTAGAACAGACATAAAACTCGAAAAAGCCATAAATCTGACTAAAAAAATACAATCCTTTTAAGCCTTTCATTAATTCGCATAATTAAAAGTGAATCTAAAAATTCATATCATACATGGTTTCCTTGCTAAAGCTTAGTGGTTTCCTTCTAATTTTCTCGCTCAAAACCACTGGCCAAAGTTACAGCGGCGGGAAAATGGCAGAAAGCGGCTGGAACATGGCCGGCGGTGAGATTACGTCACTGTTGTTTAACAGCGTGTTTAAAGCACAGAGGACTGGTGCGGGTTTGTTTTTGATCTCATGTTTTCGCCATCTCGCTCGACGGTTTTGGAACCAGACCTGTCAATAGAATCAAAGAAGCTGGCGTGAGAAAAATTCGCGCTGCACTAAAAAAAACCATATCAACACAGTGCCAAGCATGTAAATGAGGCAAGGTAGTAAGAATTTTCAACGCTGTTTGGATAAAGAACCAAATTCTCAGCACATAGATAAACATACATGTAAAGAGGTCAGTTACGCGGTTTTTAACTAAATGTCGTAAAAGCAAAATCAAAATAATCACTGAAGCCAGTTATAAAGGAAACAGACAATACAGTGAACCAATAAAGTGCGGGAAAATGCGCGTCAACTAAAAACCGCTCTAGGGAGAATTCATATCATCGACACTTCGAAATTAATACTGCTCATCTCTCCAAAGACGCCGGATAAACGACTGTATGATAAAAAAAGGCTTTCCACCGTTATGCAACGCGTCAAGAAATATGTGCATAGGTCAGGAAATTATAAAAAACAACTTCACAGGCTCGAAATCTTTGCTAGACAACAATTTTAACTTCAAGCCACTTGTCCCTGAAAGTCTAAGCCATTGCTACCTATTTCTAACAATGAGGTTAGGATAAAGGTTGAGTCATTTTTGTCTTAGGGTAAATGCAGCTGTTAATCCTCACTTGAGGAGCAGCATTTGGGGGACACTTTGTTACATTAATTGTCTGTATTCTAGGAAACGAGTAATGTTGAAGTTGAGGAGAAGAGCAATCAGACACTTCGTGAAGCGTCCGTGTGCATCTAATTAGGGTCAATCCTGGACATAACTGCTTCAAGCTAAGACAATCAATTTTCTTCTTGTCTTTTTTGCAGCAAAGGATGATAGTTGATGAATTTCAGATTGTCAATACGAATCAATTAACCATCTTACCTAAATTATGTCCTCCCCGATATTGAGTTCTTCCGCAAGATACTCTCGTATTTGAATGCCCGGGAATTTCTCGGTTTCAAAAGAGTCCTCTAACCGATTCAGTTGTTCGTCTGTGAATGCTGTTCGACGACGCCTTTGTCACGATTTGTCATCTATAAAAAATAATAGCGATTGTTAGTTCCATCGTTGACTACATAGTGCTAAATACTCACAGCAGATTTCGACTTCTTGACAATCGCCACGAGCTCGCGCGCGAAAGCCAAAATTAAACCAATCGATGGATGTCAAGCAGTAAACGGCAAATAATTTGACATGGAGTGCAGAACAGTTTCAAACACTTTACCCGTTCTCGTTTTCATATATTTTTCTCTAAACAGTACTGCCTAAACTGGTTTCGCTCTAGCCGAGCGTTAGAAATACTTTAAAGAGTTTCAGTTCGATGGATCTCCTAAAATTCTTTAAAACAACTCCAAGTTATAATTATTTACTTACGTTCGTTTTCTGGAGCCGATCTTTTGGAGCTTTTCCTTAAACTAATACTGGTTTTGATTCAATTATACGTTCAGAGGATGCTAGCAGTAAAAGATGTTCTCGAGACACAACTGAGAGTAAAATGAACAGTTGAGAGCTTGATTAGACAAACTGAATAAGGCGCGCATGATCCAAATATGATGGTAGGTTAGCAGAAATATTAAGGTGCGTGAGTCGGTAAAACTGGTAGGATGTACGACATATAATCGACCCCTCAGCCAATTCAGCTTAATTATTGGCTTTGAGAATTGAGAAAATTAAGTAAAAAGAAATCCATGATACGTAAGCAAAATAAAGCGACAAGACCTTCTCTTCCATCGCGCGTTTTATGTTTTTTCTCCAACATTTTTTGTGTTAAATTCTAACCATGTATAAACTTAATATTTTCCAATTTGGTATAATTAGCGTTTAGCGCTCATATAAAACCGTCTCACCGTACCTTGCTCAGAGCGAGCATTAAAACCCTTAATTGCTCAAGACAAGCTTTTGCACGTCTTTTCATTATGAGACGCGCAATTTACAAACAACCAAGCACAATTAACCTGTTACTGACCTGATAAGAAAAAAATTTCTCACCTGTGTTGTTACGCATTCTGCGAATTTATCTTTTGTTCTAGCACTAACTTGCACTATTCCTGAGCTGATAATTGTTTTCGATCTGTTGTTTTTATCCTGTTGACTTTAAAACCATGACTTGGTATATGAAGGTGGAGCTTTGGTTTCATTGAAAACCATTAAAATATATATAGCGCCTCATCATATATCGCGCCATAATCCCTCATGATTTATTTCGAGATCAAATACTGTGTTATGTTCTAAGTTTAATTTCTTAAATAAGGCAGTGCAAGAGACCGTATTTTCTTTTTTTACAAAATAGAGTTTTTTATTGTATGGGAGTCCACGTTTTGTACCAACCCTAAGATTCTCTTCAATAACGAAGATTAAATTTTGCTAAAAGATTGAACTCTCGGCAACAGCCCCCAAGCTGTAAGCACAGCTCTGTGTTAAAGTCCAATAATAAAAACTCATTCCAGTGTATGAAAAAATTCTGAACTCCTATAGAATTACTGTGCTGTACAGGCGAACACTAGTAAGTGCGAATTTTAAGCCTTTTTACTCTTTACTCTTCCGTGTAACCAAAGCAGAGAGGAAGGATTTCTGCAACGCCCAAGTCAAAGTGAATGAGAAGACTCATAGAAACAACTGCTGAATATCTCAATGTGATAATAACTTTATTTTTTCGTATTACTCTGACACGCATTGTTTAAGTACTAGAACTATTTTGTAACTTTGTTATATTATTGAGTATTTTTCTAATAAACTTACTGCTTTTTCACAGCATAACATTTTTGTTCACAAACTAGAATGACTTGAAACATTACAATCAAATGTCCAATGCAAAACCGCGTAATAAGCTTTTTCTCTCTAATAAAACACATCAGTGCACATTTGAAACTGAGATAAAACTCGAAAAGCCATAAATCTGACTAAAAACATACAATATTTTTCGAACAATTAAAATTACATCTTAAAAATTCATATCATACATGGTTTCCTTGATAAAACTTAGTGGTTTCCTTCTAATCTTCTCGCTGAAAACCACTGGCCAAAGTTACAGCAGTTAAATAATCATCCACAGTGTGGCGACTCTCTCCACTGACCGATTTACAGGAGGCTTGGTACTGAGACACAAGGTTGTTGATAGGCAAAGTATTGAGGCTAAATGAAGGGCTTGCTGAAGCACATACACGCGGACGGACCATCACACTAACAGTCTTTGACGCAGCAGACGAGAAATTAGAATTCCTGTTGAAAACTGCCGGGTTAAACGTACCATCGAGTGGAAACATAGAAGTGTTTACAGGGAACGGAGGGTAGACTGGGCTCCATGGTCTGAAATACGTTTGGCTCAGCGACGGGAAAATGGCAGAAGGCGGCTGGAACATGGCCGGCGGTGAGATTACGTCACTGTTGTTTGGCAGCGTTTTTGAAGCAGGGAGGACAGGTGCGGGTTTGTTTTTGATCTCATGTTTTCGCCATCTTGCGCGACGGTTTTGGAACCAGACCTGTCAATAAAAAGAAATCCGGCATGAGTAAAATGCGCGCTGTACTAAAAAAAGCCATATCAACACATACCAAGCATATAAATGACGTAAGGCAGTAAGAGTTTTCAACGCTGTTTGGATGAAGAGCCAAATTCTCAGCACATAGATAAACAACATGTATAGAGGTCAGTTACGCGGTTTTTAACTGAATGTCGTAAAACCATAATAAAAATAATCACTGAAGCCAATTATGAAGGACACAGACAATACAGTGAACTAGTAAAGCGCGGAAAATGCGCGTGAGGTAGTCACTTTTAATTTTCGTTTTACTTCTGACTGAATCAAAAAGTGGCGCGAATTTTTAAGCCAATCGCGCGTCCAGCCTACTGCCTAGTAAATGCAAAACCAATTAACAAATTGGCGTCAGTTTTTTATGCGTCTGTCCTGTCCTGTTATTGTATTGTTATTTCGTCATCACATTGTCAAAGTAGCTGTGGACCACGAGGCGATAGCCGAGTAGATCCGCAGACTACTTTGGCAATATGATGACCAAATTCATTGTCAATAACAGAACAGACGCATTAAAAACTGACATCAATTTGTTTTACGATAACAAATTGTCTAATTGCTCGCTCTCGCTTGCTGACGCGTCACAAGAATTTCAAATTCATGTATCTGTCCGCATATTGACAATATAATTTAACCAATGAGCGCGCGTGAATTTCTGCAGTTATCGTAAAATTACTTTTCGACACTCGAGTACATACCGCTCTCGAGACAATTTATATCATTGACATTTCGAAATTAAGACTTCACCTCTTTCCAAAGACGCCAGATAAAAAACTCTATAATAAAAAAGGCTTCCCACAGATATGCGACACGTCAAAAAATATGTTCACAGATCGAGATTTGAAAGAAACATCAGGAAATTATTAATAAAAGATCAACTTTTTAGGCTCGAAATCTTTGCTAGACAAGAACTTCAAATTCAAGCTGAGTCAAACAATTTTTTTCTTGTCTTTCTTGTAGTGAAGAATAATAGATGATGAATTTCAGATTGATAATACGAATCAATCAACCATCTTACCTGAATTCTGTCCTCCCCGATGTTGAGTTCTTCCGCAAGATCTTCTCGTATCTGAATGCCCGGGAATTTCTCTGTTTCAAAAGAGTCCTCTAACCGATTCAGTTGTTCGTCTGTAAATGCTGTTCGACGACGCCTTTGTCGCGATCTGTCATCTATATGAAAAAACAACGATTGTTAGTTTATAATTCCATCGTTGGCCACATAGTGCTAAATACTCACAGCAGATTTCAATAAACCAATCGATGAATGCACACGGCAAACAATTTGACATGGAGTGCAGAAAAGTTTTAAATACTTTACCCGTTGCCGTTTTCATATATTTTTCTCTTAGAGATTAAGACATTACTCCCTAAATTCACCTCGCTCAAGCCGAGCGTTAGAAATACTTTAACGAGTTTCAGTTCGATAAATCTCTTAAAATTCTTTTAACAATTCTAAGTTATAATTAGTTACTTACGTTCGGTTTCTGGAGCCGATCTTTTGGAGCTTTTCCTTAAACTCATACTGGTTTGGATCCAATTTCACGTTCAGAGGATGCTAGCAGCAAGAGAGACACAACTGAGAGTAAAATGAACAGTTGAGAGTTTGATTCGTTTATATAGCATATGACGCGCTCCGTTTAATTGTGGGCGGACAAACAAAGTTAAACGCACAATAAACTTGTTACTCACTTGATTAGTGAATTATTTCTCACCTCTATTGTTACTGACTTGTGAGTTTTTATCCATTGTTGGTATGTTGAATGAGCTCACTTGGTCCTCAGTGTTATGAAGTAAAGTAATTGTTTTCTATTATTTTCGTCAACTGAATTTTCAAACCAAGCATGATCCAAAAACAAATCTTATAGTTGATGTGAAGTATATATGAAATAATTCATATTTGTACTGCGGATATAGATGAAAGTGAAGAGTGATCATGGCAGTAAATTTTCCAATTGAAGCAATTGGAAAGAAGAAGCCTGAGAAAAATCAGGGCTTCAACGGGATTGGAACCCATGACCTCCGCGATACCGGCGCGATGCTCTACCAACTGAGCTGTGAAGCCACACATTGGGAGCTAGGTCAATTTATTGAGTTCATATCTTCCCGTGCAGTGAATTGATG
>CM042756.1:3432955-3461480 GCA_022496165.2 Catalaphyllia jardinei
CAGTTTATTCAGGAAGTTACAACACAAATACAAAACATCCTGAAAAGGAAAATCGTTAGATTAACCCTGTATAAAAACAATTTCCCTAATAAAAACTTAAAAAAAGTTATATGGATAAAATTTAAAGGCTACTGATTCTGTAGCCTGAATTTCAGTAAATATTCAATAAATATTCCAATAAATTGTAAGTCTACTCTCAAAAACAGACAATAATTCGGCATGTACAATGCACTTCTCAGGTAAAGTCTATAGTCTTGGTTAGCTCTTGTACGCGTACTATTGGCAAACTCAAAAAAGTCTGGGAGAGAGATGATCAATACCAAAAACTATCTTATATTTATCACATGAATTCCCTTCAAGAAGACTATTCCGAGAACAAATCCAGCGCGCAGTAGGGTGGAGTATTTGAACCAGGGTCCTCCAGATTTCAAATCCAGCGCCGTAAACCACTCGGCCACGCCCTCTCCCTTGAGTTGCTATGGTGGATGTATCCACGTCACGTGTCGCTGATAACTTTGCACTGAGTTAGCAAAACAACAGAGTTGATGATACACCAAAAAGAAACAGGGGGGTGGGGAGGGTGGAGGTGGATAAGCTATTAGAAGAAAAAGTTATGTTTGTCTGAACAGAGGTACTAATTGAGACACTGTTTGTAAAACACTTGTTTAATTTCAGGATTCTTTGATAACTAACATATCAGGTAACAGTGGATTGAACTAAAGCTTCGATAAAATTCACTAATTAACAAGTTCAGTGGAGATATATTTACGTAAGATTCTCACAAAGCCAACAAAACGTTTCTTTGCAACAGTATTGCCTAGGTATGTTACACCGTGTTACAAGATATCCTCAGTAGTAAAAAAATACAATCGTGAGAAATACGGAATCTTATATCCAATAAGAAAAGAGCACCAGTACCACACGCAAGTTTCATCAACACGCCAAACAATGATACATGTACACACATGGTGCATTTTTCAGTAGCAGATCCAGACTTTGAGCTAAGGAGGGGGCCAAGTTTTTTTTTACTTGCCCAGCCGGCTATCTTTCTTCAGTTCTTTCTTCAGTCATTTCTTTTTTTTTTTTACCCCAAAAAAGGGAGAGCGGGCCCCCAGGCCCTTCCCCTAGATCCGCCACTCATTTTCTGATTGGACAATAAGAACCGGAGACACCTCGAGGGGATAGCTACGTTGCATTCTAACTGCCTAACTGCATACGAGTAAAGAATCTGACTAATATCTGAAAAAATATTTCTACATACGATTCTTTTTCAGAAGTGGTTTTCTATGTGAATACAGTGTTTATGTACAGGAACTATCGACTGATAGTTGCCCCTTGGAAATATGTTCTTAAAACTAGCATATTTTGGCAGATATTTGTTTTAAGAACATTAAATTTCCGCGGGACAACTATCAGACCAATAGTTCCAAGACATAATTGTTGTTCACCACTACATTTTCTTCCGTGCGCCAGTTCAAAAATCATATTGAATTATTTTCAACTTTTTTAGATGAAAGGTGTAAAAGAAAAACAGAAAAAAAACTTAATACAGATTTCAAATGTTTATTTTGTACATGCCCGCTCGTTTACAGAAAAATTTTCACGGACGACTACTATCCATCCGGGTATTTTCCTCGGACGAGCACTATGAGCTGATAATGTCTCCGCGGGATGAACACTATCGTGTCATGTGATCAATTTAAACCAATAAGAATCGGAGAAAATTTAGTGGTGAACTATAATTCCTCATTAACTTATAGACTCTACAGCAGCTAATATTTTGAGAACCGATAATAAAACAAGTCACAATCTTAACAAAAGATACAAAATTGGAACTAAAATAAATATAAATACTTTTTGTTGACTCAGCGTCTTAACGACTTCGCATCCAATGTATATTGTTGACTTCGACTTCACTGGACATTTGACACCGAAATTCTTCATAATATGTTCATTAAAATCTACGCTCTTGTATTAGGTTCTCAGATATTTTCCAACTGATACTCTGGGGTATTTCAAAAACGTTATTACAGATTTTAACTTCTAAGTATAATTATGGTCTACTCTAAGTGACAACATTACTTAAGTAAAGCGCCAAAAAACGTAAGGAAAGAAAAAAAACTTCGATCATGGCGTTACTGTAACACAATCAGTGCCTTTGTCACGTTGTCACGCCATGAATTTTACATTGATTTTCTGAAGATAGCCAATTAGAATTCAAGTTAGTATACAAGAAAGAGGCGCCAAAATAGGTAGGAGTCGATAAAATAACTGTGCAGTTTTGACTTTATTATTAGCCATTACTGTGGATATTCTTGAGAGAAAAATGCATAAATTTACTTGTGATGCAAATTTCACCATCAAGAGAAAGTTTGCTGTTTAAAAAGAAAATTCACCTTTGAAAATAAAATAATTGTTAATCATAAAAAAATTCTTTGTTTTAACAGAGTATATATATTCACAAGTGAACTAAAGTTGGCTTTGATGCAATTTATACAATTGTGATGAAAAGAGGCTAGCTGTCTTGTATGCTTATGTAGCAGACACAATAATAAAAAAGAATTAGATGTATGAAGATAAGATACAAGGAGTTGCCTGTGACTTTCCAGAGTGTGCAAAGCAAATACATATGTGGTAAGTCAAAATTTCCTATCGACAGGTGGCATGTTCCTTTGAGGTGATCTGGGTGAGGATCAGCCATCCAAGATCACTTACATCATGGTGCATCAAACAATAAATCCATTCTTGTCACATTCATAAGATCCGAGTGATCTTAGATAACTGATCCTGATCCATATCACCCCAAGGAGTGCACCCTAAATATACATGTACTGGGCTAGTTTCATAACAAAGTTGTATCCACTCTTGCTGTTTAGGACCAAGAGAATTTTCGAGACACCAAGGTCATTGAATATTCAAGGTTTTCTTAATGTAACACAGTAATAACTCCATGTATTGCCCAGAGAATTCCAGGAAGAGCAAATGAACTATGCCAAGAAAACATGTATGTCTGTATTTCATTGTAATGTGGAATTCCTTATCTGAAACTTGGAATTGCAGGCGTTCTAGAGAATTAATGCGCAAATCTTCTTAAGAACAGGGGAGGAGTGGGGAGATTATTATTGCCTAACATGAAGACAAAACTTAGATCATACATACAAGAAAGATACATGTATTTAAACAACTCCAAAAGTGCCTTTTTGTGTCTAAATGTAAAATACATGTACCATCCAGGGCTTTCTACCTCTCTCCAAAGCATTAATCTTCACGATACTCAATTTATCAATTCTCTTTACCGAGTAGCATACAACTCCTTTACGCTCAGTTCTGAGAATTTTGAGTTATTGAAAGAAGAAATTTATTTATTCCTTATAAAGAACATTGCTGACAGGAACATGTAAATGTAGTAGTAGTACTAAGTGGTTGGAGCAGCTGATTTTTTTCCTTTTTCACAAGTTTTTATTTGGTCTGCAGGTATCTGGGAGTTTTTTTAAGGGCCAGGCAGCAGGCAGATTGACCATCTGTGGTGACAACTTTGCCCACCTGGTTTGACTATCTACATTTCCTGCAGAGAAATGGTTTTTCTTATAAAGATAGCTCAGTTCAAAAAGGCTTTTCCTGCTTGTGAAAACCACCAAGGTAACCATTACATTATCTGACTGCTTGGTTGTACAAAACAAATTAAGGGTGTCTCTTGCAGTCTAGAGTTAATACTGCAGAAAAATAGATGTCAGCAATGTCGGCATTTCCTGGCCACAAAGAAGACTGCGAATTCTCTCATTTAATAGTATACATGTATCATGGCTAGCAAAGTTGAGCTATCAAACTCAGGACACATACAGTGTAGGTGTGCATTACAATCCAATGATCCTCACTTTTGGCGTGACCAAAACTACCCAGGCTACTGCAATTCTAGAAGGTGGAGTAGAAGTTCACTGGTTCATACAGCTCCTCTTGGACGGGCAAAAACATACTAACCAATTATTTACTATTGCCAAGAAATGCCGGCATAACTTGGTAAAACCAGTTGCCTTAAACTACATCTCAGTCTATAATTTGCCTGATATCATCTTCTTACAGTATCCCTGTGATAAGTGTTATCATCTGGAATCATCACACTTTCTCCTTCGACCATGTCGTCCAAAAGAACAGCTTCTTCATCTGACCCATTCACCATGGAGCGCCTCTCATACTTGACTTTATTCCTTGTGTCATCTTTTTGCAGTAATTTTTTCTTCTTTCGCATGAGGAAATTGTCTACAACCCAGAACATTATGGCCTAAAAAAATAAGAAAAAAAATTACAAGGTGATTAAGAACCCAGGGATTTCATTAAGGGTGGGGCAATGGGAAAATTGACCGGCAGCGAGGATGAGTTTGTCTGCCTGGTTTGACCATTTAAAAAAAGTTGCCTGCGTTAACAAAAAAAAAACAGTTGCCCTCTTGCTGAAAAAGTTAATGAACCCCTTGAACTGAAATGTAAAGTCCTTACAACCTACAATAGGGGGAATAAGAACAAAGAAAACAACAGAAATTACTTTTACAGGTTAGCCTATGGAGGTACATATAATCTTAAAATGAAAGGATGTTTTTTTTTCTCTTTTTCTCTTTTTTTTTATTTTCTAATAAATATTTTAACAAATTCGACATGCCCACAGGTACCTAGCTAATCTAGGTGGGTCATGTCCTAACTTCTTAACTAAAAAAAGAAAAATAGCAGGTATACAAGTTTGCAAAAATCAGGAAGTTAACTACGAAGATTAGGTATACAGGCTTACAGAAATCAGGAAGTTAGCTGAAAAGAGTAAGTACAGAAACGAAGATACTACAAAAATACTTATTATTCTGAAAATACATTAAGAGCTTAAGAAAGTTTGACCTTTGACTTTTTGAATGATATTTCGTATGTCAAGATAGGAGTCTTCCGAAGACAGAACATCGAAAAGTAATCTTTTAATTTTTCTTTTGAAGTCATGTCTTGGAAGATTCCTTAATGTAAGAGGCATCTCGTTCCAAATTTTTGGTCCAATTCTAGAAAACGAGTTCAATTGAATAGAGAGCTTAGAGCTTTGTGTGAAAAAGTTGTGTGAAGCAGAGGATCGAGTATTATAGGGGTGAATATTGGAAATGTCTTGAAACAGGTCGCGAAAACTTGATCATTTTTTTGCTTTTAAATAGGTTTCTTCACCTCAGCATGAATGAAAATTTATTGTTATTGAGCTTCCTCGCACTTCTTACATTTCATTCTCTGTATTTGGGAAGTTTGGGTTTTAAAAATGAACAGTATCTTGCACTCTGGATTTCTGCATATTTAATTTACAGCGACCACCAACGCGGTTTGTTTACTAATTCAGTTTATTTGCTTCGTTATTCAGTGTCATTCAGCTACCACAGAACTGCCAAGAAAAGAACTAGATGGCCACTAACTTAACATGGTTGAAGTACGACCGATCTCAAAATAATTGGCTTGTTTTTGTCATCTTTTTAAATTCACAACTTTCATCTTTCTTTCGCTGGGCCGTGATTATGTGATATTTCGTCATGCGGCGAAGAAATTACTCGATTTCTTGTTTCCAGTTTGCTTTCGCTCGCTCTGAAATATTCCAAAAAAAAAGACCGCCAGAGAATTAGGGGTGGTTTGCAGGCAATTTCATGCAGGCGTCTATGGGTTTATCTTATTTATCTACTATAATACCACACTTTCTTAACGTTTTGCACTGGATGGTTTTTAATTTTTTTTATTGCGTGACAGTGAAGACAATCTCTGAAGTTCAACCAAATTTCAACCCGTTGTCGAACGTTACCAACGCATCAGAAAACATTGCCAACGCATTCAAGAATAATTACAGCGCATCGCATTTCCAATGGGTTGAAAAACGAAACGCATTTTCAATGCATTTTCGATTTACGTCTGATGCCGGGTTTTCGCAAATAAGGACACATCTAGGCTAACGCATCCGATGGAAAGGGCTAGAAGACGTCTTGTTTTGAGAGAAACTGCTTTAAAATACAGCTATGAATGACTTCAAAAATAGAACGACTTCAAAGCAGATGATGTGTGCCAATTGGCACTCTTAGGGAGTAAAGGGAGCTACATGTCAAGGTTCATGAATAATACTTACATTAAACACAAAAGGAATAATTAACATTGAAATAGCCAGTTCCACTTTAGGATAGTTCTTGACCGGCAGTAGAATCAACTTGCGCACATCTTCCCAGAAGTTGAGCTGCACTAACAGAGTGATAGTGGCTTTTTCAATAATAACTGCCAAGAGATACAAAAGACACTGCCCTGCCCAAGCTTTGCACTGTGGAGGGTTTCCTGATAAAACAAAAAAACCAAGAGTATTACTCAGAATGTGTGCTTCTAGAAAATCATGGAACTGTATTGCTCCAGAAAATATCCATAGCCCTCCCATGGAAGGATGTTATAGATTAAGCCCCCCGTTCCCCCCCCCCCCCCCCCTCTGGAAATTCCAAGTAAGCTCCACACTTTGCCTTAAAATATTTTGGCTTTAGCAACCCCTCAGCTCTTTGGGATTCCCATTAACCTTCCTTCTAGTGGGTATTGATATTTTCTGACAATGCACCATTTTCTTGTCAAAGAATTCCCATTCCCAGGGGACGGAGATAATGCGTGGGGGCAATTCAAATACAAAACTTTGTAGGACAGCATGAGGCTAAAAATGATTTCCACAGGGGTGGGAAGATTCAGGAGGATGTTTTCTGGAACAATTGACAATTACAGTAATTTTGATTAAAAATTACTAATGGGATGGAAAAATTAATTCAATCCATCAGCCATACATATTTCAATTACATCTTTTTTTTGATATTGACACAACAGTGCTTTACATGTATAACAATGAAAAAAAAATGCTTACATGTAAAGACAAAAAATTACAATGTCTACAAACAATTTACATCAAGACAGCATGGATAATTATTTTGCTTAAATTAAAAAAAAAACCCTTAGGCTTGGAAACACTCAATCACTTCATAGTCACACAACCCAGCTCTTTTCAAGATTATCGTTTATCACTCATAGCATTGTCTTTGTCTTTACCATATTCGCCGAATCTCAGAGTATCCCAGTCATAAATCCTGACCACAACTTGCATAAATTGAAGACACAGGTAGATGACAACGAGGCCAAGGGTGGAATCCAACAGGAAATTTATAAGGTACCTAAAAAGACAACCAAATGTTACATTATAATTTTATTGCTTGCGCAAAGGGGAAGGTCTCATGGTTAGCCTGCTGGACTACAGATCAGCTAGCAGTCTAAGTATGAACCCTGGTTGTGGGGGCCTCTGCAGTTTGTACTTTGATAAGGCATTTACCACTCACAGTACCTCTCTCTACCCAGGTGTATATGTTGCAGGTAAAATGTGGTCACAGGTAATACCAGTTATCAAACCAGGTCAAATCAGAAGTTTGTATTAAAACTAGGTTAAATCCCTACTTTGTAATTTAAGTCTTTGATTAAACTAGATTAAATGTGTTATTTCAACTACAGTGGATCAAATGTGTACTAAATGTAATTCTGAGAAAATGTTATAATATAAATGTATTTCTATTGAGGCTTTGTTGCTCCCCAGGTTTTTTTAAGTTTAAATTTCTCTTAAATATTTTGTACAAGTTATTATTAATAGTTGTAATTAGTAAATTCTGGTATAAGAGTTAGCTTTGTGAAAGTGAAAGGGTCAGTTTTTTAATCAATGTATTCTCAACTTGGTGCTATGGTTTCTTTTCTATAGGGCAAGAATTAAGGATCATAATGTATGAATACATTAAAATTTATACATACTTATGAATAATTTAAAATGGCTTGGGGTGATGAACTGATAATTAAAACAAGTATGAGAGCTCTTGCATCCCATTGCTTTCATGGTCAAGTGGTAATGACAGTGGGAAGCAGATCTAGAGATTGCAGTTCAAATCCCAGTGAGTACGAGATAAAAAGAAAAAGAGTAAAACCTGCTGTTAGAGTTTCTTATTCCCATAATTCGATGCAATGTTGCTCAGTGGGGGAGGGGATGGCAATATTTAAAATAGAAAAAATTGTACTTAGTGTAAAAAATGTGCTTGGAATAGATGAGGGTTAAAATAGGGGAAAGGAGGTGACAGAAAGAAGACTAGATAGAGACTGTGGAAAGTAGTTTCTTTTCTGTTTATTACATAATTTCCTTTTTATTTATCTGCCCCTGCAAAAAAAGTGTGCACACAACTGAACCTGCATTGATAACTGATTTGAACTACGTTGCGAACAAATTTAACCTACAAGTTTGATGACGGGTTTTACCAGAGAACAGATTTTACCTGCAACATATACATGGGTACGGTGGAGTAGCATCCAATCCAGGGGAAGAAGAAACACCCCTAGTCACTAGGTGCTATAGAAACAGGGATAAACCATGACCGTATGGGCTGGTGGCTCTAGAGAAGAATACTAGATATCTTCTGCCAGTCGTGTGTGTATTATCTAAAAATTTGGATACATGTCTGTCCCGTTCAACATAAACTAATCACAGGATACGACTGGAATTTAATTTCACTTGAAATACTAAATGTCTGTCAAAGGGAAATAAAATAAGTACAAAAAAATAGGCAGTCAATGACTGCATGTAGCTTACTGCCACGGCCTGCTACTACCTACAATAGCATATTTAACCGCCGTGAAACGACGACACTAGAAATCAGACTCACAACTAAAGATACATGTAAGTGCAACCACGCTGTGATGAACGGAAGACTGACAGGAATAAATTTTAGCCCAAAACTTAAAGTGAACAAAATGTATTAGGAGAAAATTGCAATGCCTGTACTTCAAGGGTACTTCAAGGGTACTTCATAATTCGTCCTTGCCCTTGATGAAGCACCAGAAACTATGGTTTATTACAACTTGAGAGCATTTCTCTCTAACGCATCTAGAACGAAAACAAAATATTTGGCTCTCTCGATAGAGATTAGTTGCTCCCTGAAGTGAATCTTGGCTTTCTTGAAAAAGATCTTTGCCACCCGAAAACTGTACATATAGTTTTTCGCCGGAAATTCAGCTCGGAACATATATATTAACATTTGTTTGAATCGTCAATGACTTTTCCGGATATTTTTTCCGTCACGGTCAACAAAAATCTCTGACTACAAAGTCATGCCGAACCAACACTTTTCAAAGAAATATCGGGTCAAAATGGACAGAGTTCGTTGTGGGCTCGGATTCTATTGTACACTCACTCACTCACTCAGACAGATAGCATAGTAGCTTATGCCTCTTTAGGCAGTAAGCTACAAAAAGAGATCCTTTTATTAATGACAGCATCCTTCACTTACCAAGTACATGGATCCCCTTTAAAAAGACCTGCTAAAAAGATGTTTGCAAAATGTACCAACATTGCACCAACTGCTTGCTTGGAAGTGTCAAAAAACCTGAAAACAATGTAAAATAAATAACTTTGTTTGGGTTTCTGTAGTGAGTTTTTATAGCTCAATGCTTTTGTACTAAGAGATAGAGATAGAGATAGAGTATGCATGTACACTGCACCAAGATGTACATGTACATGTTGACATCATTCATTTATATACAAAAGCATAAAAACACTGTTTTACAAATTATGTTGTGTGCAAGACACCAGAGAATTTGCATTCAATTCTTTACAAATTTTGTATGATACATCCACAAAACAAACACAAAAAATGTTACAACCTACATGTACAAGTGAAATATACAAAGAACAAAATAAAATGGCCAACTGCACACATTCTTGCTATTTTTATGACATTGAAAGCTTTCTTTTTTAAAAATCAATTTTCAATATACCTACATGCACATGTGTACAATATCACCCTGAATTCAAAATGAAGTGAATATTGTACCTAAAAATACAGAGCATTTCCTAGTCTGAGGCCTAGGTTACCCAAAATCAAAAATCAAATCCTCAGCAATCATTTCCTGTGAACTTTCAACATGTATTTTAATATTATTACTGTACAATACTCACCATATTAGAACAGGTCTTCTCTCAGAAAAAGGTTCTCTAAGTCTTTTCACTACAAACAAGGGACAATATCAGATTATCATTAAACAAGAACGTGGTCTCTAAAACTTACTGCCATTATTACAGTACATGTATTATAATTTATTAGAAAACAGTCCTAAGGAAGCACGCACGCTGATTGGTTAAAAAGCCTGTTTGTATAACTCGATGGAGACACAGAACTAAGCGCGCGCTGTTGACGTAGTGATGGCGCGAGCAAAGAGAATTTACATTATGATAATCGAAGTTAACAAGTTGTTTTCCTTTTTCTCGTCGTGGTGTTTTCTAAAAGAAATAGAAAACATGTACCGCGTTTGTATCGAGTTATACAAACACTCGTGAAAGTTTGGGAGAACTCGAAAAAGCTGTGGAAACACTCGCCTGCGGCTCGTGTTCCCACAGCATTTCTCATTCTCCCAAACTTCCACTCGTGTTTGTATAACTCGATACAAACACGGTACATGTTTTCTATTTCTTAATTTATTAAAATTTAACACAGGAAAGTTGAAACCTCCAGAAGTGAAGCACAAATCGAAAGACCTGAACTGCAAGGCCATTTTTTCGCCGAAATTTGACTCTGCTGCTCGAGTTTTCCCTCCAACGCAAAGAAGGATAGTCCATTAGTCCTCTTTTCTGGTCGGCTTGGAAATATCTTAAAACTTTCCGCTCCAATTCGAACGATTTGTGCTTCACTTCTGGAGGTTTCAACTTTCCTGTGTATCGTGTGACCATCCAATGAACTACGGGCACAGTTTGAAATGTTGATTGTGCGATTTTATCTTTCGTTATTATAAATTCCATAAAATGCCTTGTAGAGCGCTCAAATTCTCGGCGGCCCAATGTGTAAAACAACACCGTGCACTTAAGTCAGTCACATCTCACTCGATACGCGTACATAAATTAAATCATTAATATTTGATCGATTCCTCGAATCGTGAGTTTGGGATGCCTGTCTGGAGAGGTGCTCATATAGGGTCCCCTTAAGGAGACCAATCCAGATGCAGCCCCAAATTAAGTTGATCCTTTGAAAGATATCACTTTAAAAGATACAGACAAGTAAGAAAACTGCAATGATGAAAGTAAACAAGTTGTCATCAAATAAGAGTTCCCCTGGGCTAAATTGACCTCATCGGGAAACATGTAAAAGAAGCATCTCTGCATGGGCCTTGACATAAACTTTTTCGTTTGGGAGCCAGCTGGTGACTAATGGGAAAAATTTTGTTGCCAGATCGCAAGTTTTGGTCACCAACTTATATTACATATAACTAACATACAAACATAATTTTGTTTGTTACAACAATACAACAATATTTATTAACTCACACTTAAGACAAGTTACAGAGGATCGTCATATACATATGTTACTTTGCATGCAAGAAAAGTCACAATTAAAGTCAGCTAAAAGAATCACAAATAACACTTTGTGAGACTTCTAAAGCCAATGTTGTTCTTAGGTGATATGTCTCTGGTCCAAAGGTCATGGTTTTCTTGTAAGTTACTCTGAAAGGAGCAAAGCACAAAACCTATTTCATGGTGTTCAAAACAAACATGGGTCCTTTTTCACCTTTGCTCTTGCTTACAGCATTCTTCAAATCACAGTTCCTTATTATCACAGTTCTATCAATGCCTGGAATCAGGCTGGTTCTGAGGATGTCCTTTGGCAGTTTGGTTAGATCTACATTCTCTACATTTACAACTGTTTTAGATTCTAAATTTCAATAAACCTCCTGGTTAAATTGATGTGGTATGGTCTGCCTGCGACCCCAGTTTCGGAAGAACTCACTGAAACAATATGGCACCTGGTAACTAAGATGCAGTAATTTAATTCTTTTTATGACTTTCTTGTAATATTCAACATCACTTTAATGGGGACAGGAAGGTGAGTGGTCTACTACCTACCAGATCTGAAGAATTTCTTTATAAAGATTTACAAACAAAAGCTGTGTTGCAGTTATCTTGTAATAGCTCACTTTGGAAAAGAGTGATAGCCTGGGGACGAAGTCGCGCCGCAAGCGCTTATGGGATTATTTGGGGGGACGCAGATCAAAACAAACATGGCGGAATTTGGTGCGGAATGTCATACAGCGTGGATTGTAGTGGTGACAGCGTGGTCTTAACAGAACTAGAGATAGCAATAAGATCGAAGTCATTGTTTTAGACGATCGAAAGTCAAGAGAACTAAGAAAAATTCGAACGGTGGGTTCCGCTGTTTATTTATACAATGTAAATAAATACATGTGAATGCGGATATGGCAAAATGAGGAACGAATACTTGAGAAATAGAAGAAACAACATCGAACAAGGCTGGGAGTTCTGCAGTCTTTGATACCGCCTTCGAAAGGGAAGGAAGCAAAACAAGAAGTTATTACAACACAGGGTATTCATATTTGGTCACCCATCCAGATGTGAACCCTGCCTGACAGCGCTTAACTTTGCTGAGCAGACGAGACGTGGTATAGTGACTCTCAACTTGGAAAATGGACCGTCTGTAAACAGTGACAATTTTGATGCTACTGAGGAGTGGGGTGAATAGGGGTATGCAGATCCGCCGATCCATGTTCTTTTTTTCCCAGATCAGTCAATCCGCTTCGTAAACAGAAGCATAAAGTTTTGGATTCAAAGGTAAACTGGTACATGTGAATGCCACTGTTAATTTCACCCGAATGTAAAGAAAACAATATGCTTCATGACTACAACACAATACAAATCTAATAACAGTCTAACGCCTGAGTTTAAATGAGCTTCGTTCAAAAAAGAAATAATTTGGATGAACTCATTTAAACATTACGATCCATGTTTTGTTTAGGACCCAAGCCAAAAAACCGAACATAAGACAGGCACAATCCGGAATCTACGTCAAAAATTACAGCTGATCCACAATCCACTGTGTTTTCAAAATCCGCCAATTTACAACAAAAATTTACAATCTGTGCGATTTTTAAGGCCAAATGCGTCGATCTGAAAACCTATTCACCCCCTTACCCCCACCCCCCGCTCTGACCACTTAGCTGGAGTTGTTGGACCCTAGTTCAACTCCTCGGTCATGCTTGTAAATAGCCAACTGGTCTGCCTCCCGCCAGTTGGGATTTTTAAGCCTGTTATGTTCATTTGAAATATTTGTTTCTTTCAGTTTAAGTGGCATGCCTGTGAACTAGCTTGGTGTAGCTAAGTGCATGACCACTAAAAACAAACATTTGACATTTGACCCCTCCTTGAGCTTTTAATCCATAGGTTAAGTTTAAGTAAGAAAGAATGCAAAAACGCAACGGTAAGAGAACGCAAGAGGAGATGTAACACTGTTGAAAACATTCATGAAGTTATTGGTCCAAGAGACCGAGTTATCCTTGTCCGGGAGACCGAGACAATAATAAAGAATTGAAGTAACAATTCTTAACCCCTGCTTCTTGTCCGATCACCAAAGCAAGTAATAATTCTCATTTTCATTCCTCTCATTTTTACGCTCTATATTTTCCCAGCCAATATCAGTGATTTTTTCTCTCTGTTACCTTTTCTCACCTTAGCAACTTAAAACCAAAAAAAATGCATTCAGAGTCACTATACCACAAGGACAGCACCACTTCTCGTCCGCTCAACAAAGTTGAGCCCTGTTGGTTGGGGCTCGTACCAGGATGGGTGACTAAATACAAATACCCTGTGTTGCATTAATTTTTCTTTTCCCCTTCCATTCCGAAGGCGAAATTAAAGACTGCAGAACTCCCGGCCTTGTGTGGTGTCGTTTCTTCTATTTCTCAACCATTTGTTTCTCATTTCGCCATGTCCGCATTCGTCTAAAACAATAACTTCGATCTTATTGCTATCTGTAGCTCTGCTGAAACCTTGCCATGACCACTACAACCCATGCTATAACATTCGCAGAAAATTCCACCATGTTTGTTTTGACCTGCGTCCCCCCAAGTAATCCCATAAGCACTTGCGGCATGACTTCGTCCCCAGGCTATCACTCTTTTCCAAAGTGAGCTATTCCTACAATTTGCCAGCTGGCAACCAGTTCTGAAAATTTAGTTGCCAGCACTTTATTTTTAGTCACACTGGCAACCAGTGAGTCATAATTTTGAGCCCTGCAATGTCAACTTAAATAGCCCAAATACAGGATATTGCCAGTTTTTGCCTAAGTTACAGGTACCTATTCTCAACCAAAAAAAAGCTGAACAAAGATTACTGCAGATCTGCCAACTTGGCCATTACGGTGATTCCTCAGAAATAAAAATTACCGATGATTTTTTTTAAAACTTTTTCTGAATGTTCCCTACAGAGCACTGCTTCGAAAAATAAAAATAATAGGTCACCATTCTCGCAAAAGAGATATGATGGGCCAATCTTGCCCCATTTATGCCTGTACTCGGGCTAATCTTGCGCGTTATGCTTTGGTCCTCGTTAAAGAGAAAACAAGCCTTTCTTTTGCTGTTAAGCCTTGCTTGTGGGAACTTTCTTATGTTTTGTACATGCAGACGCTCATTTGCGTGCACTAATGACGTAAAACTTGTGCGCATTAGGGATGGGCAATGCAATACTGAGGAATCACCTTAATAGTCACCTCAACATTGTTTAAAAAAACATATGAACCCACAGTAGCTGGAACAAGTCATATCAACAAAACTTAAAGCATTTTCTTTTATTTAAATCGTGTTAATTTGACAAACCACTTGACAGGTTAAAACCTGTATCTAGCCAAGGCTGTGATCTAAGAAAAATTACAAGCCCAAAGGTTCATAGCATTGTTTTACAGCAACTGTTTGGGAAATAGGTGGAGTTTCATTGGCCTATGTACTGGCTAATGAAAAATGGAGACAATATTCTAACTTCATTGCAGATATCAAAATTTGCCACCGAGAATAACCTTAAATTCAAAGATATAAGAATTATTGGAGCAAATAAAACAGATAACTCTGCTGAATTAAGGACAGCAACTTATATGGTTTTACATGACTGCCACAAAGTGACAATATTTTTATTGGTTACACAAAAAATATTAATGTCATATTTTTAATCAAAATTCAAATTGGCTTTTCACCATCGATGACAAACAATTTGCCATCACATCAGTGGGAAAATAATTATATTTTTGATTAAGTCTATTTTAGACTCAATGAAAAATACACTTTTGTAGGAGAAGAATTATTGTATCTAACATTCGTTCATCTTAACTAGGCTTCCCTGATTGTGTCAGAATTGTTTGAAAAAAATTGATTGAACAGCAGGGAAATTAAATATCAGAGAACTGACAAACAGTAACATGACTAGATAAACAATCTGGGCTCAGCTGTGAATTTAAAGACTGAGAAATAAGGTAGCCGTCTAATAAACTACGTAAGTTACCTAATCATCTCATTAATTTCCATGGCAAGATGTATGCCATAAGAACTTTAGTTTAGATGATAGAACTATTCTTTTATCTATCCTTCCCTCCAAGAGTACATTTAAATCTAAAAAAATTGACAGTTGAAATCTCGAAACACAAAGCTACAACCCAAATCTGAATGTTTTCCGAGTAACAGGTGTCCGCTTTGGAACGCTACAGCACACAGTGTGTTCTATTTTTGGAGTTTTCACAGGATCGACGGTGAAATAGCAAACTGCAAAATTCGTAACCTTCTCGAGCGTTAAATTTTGCATTTGTTACTCCGAAAATACGTCACAGCGAAAATAACAAGCCACACTGCGATAATAAAACCTTAGGCTACTCTAACAACAAAGTTAAACGCTCTGATAAAGAACCCCGGGGTAAAGAACTGTGTTGTGTTCTTGTCAAACTACCGCTGAAACCAAACATGGCGAAAGTACATAAGCTAGGTCGCGGTAGTCAAATTTACAGATTATGTGCCGATAAATTCAGAACGGAAAACGACGTTATTACTTCCCCTAATATGCCGATTAACTAATTTTACTCACAAATAAGAGTGCTGAACGCCACTGCAGCCAGAATTCCTTGTATAAGGAGGCCAAAATTGTCATTCAGTCGACAATTTCGTTCGCTGGAAGCCATTGCGACGGTCAACTCAGTGGAGTGTCCATTGTACTGCGAAGAAGATACTGGAGAAGCAGAGGAAACAGATTGATTCATTGGTTAGGTTTCGACCTTCTCCCCTAACCACAGAGGCAGCTGATGGAAGGCGTTCGTTTGAAATATAAATGATCGAATATCTACCACGAACAAGCAAAGATTTCCTTCTACAAACAAGTCCCCGATCATTGAAATCAGATAGCTGGGTAGCCGCTCCCATATGAAGCTCTTCCCGGAAAGGAGCGCGTACGAAGCTCGGGAAATGTCCCTAAGGGATTTGTCCCTTTGTTAGAGGGAACAAAACGACTTGTACGTTTAAGTTAATTAATTCGAATCCATATCAACGCAAATCTGACTGTAATTCGATTTCTGTATCAATGAAGGTTTCAAAATCGTTCCCAGGGTCTCTACTCAGCTCCTGAGGAAGCTTTGTATTGCAAACAGAAATTTTGTTTAAAATAATTTAGTCCTTTAGTACGTAAAAATTTCATTTTGGTCACATCCGCCGTTGGGATCAGTGTCCGTCTATATTTTGTATTTTAAAATTTCTACTGACCCAGGTCTGCTTAAGATCCGGCACTCCCATCGGGTTGTTGCTGTGGTTATACAGTTTTTAATCCTCTCTGAGGGACTTCTTAAAATTCTTGGTACTTCGTTTAACCTCGACCCGCCCCAGTAAATTCATTCAACTTGCTTTATTTAAACTCATTGGTCTTTGAGGTACGACAACATAACTAAACTACAGAATCAATTATGTTATCTATTCGGCGACTAATAGATAACCACATCACAATGTATGAAAGTATCTTTTAATGGCAAAAGCTGAATTGCATACATTACGGTAATTGGACGGCGTAATTCAATATTGGTTGTAAATTCCAGAATGTCTAAACCTTAACCCCAGGGATTATGTTGACTCGTGAATCTCATGAATCTGGAATCAGATATCAACAGAGAAAGAGAAAGTGACGTAAGGCAAAATAATCCGTGGAGAAACTGGGGACAGCATGAGAAGAGGAGAGCCTGGAAAAGAATGGATTGAAGACACTATTTTTTACTTCTGTTAGCTGATGCTTGAATCTGTTATCGTCTCTGATTGGTCATTCCAGATATTGATTAACAAGTCAACCTTTCCCTCAGCTCCCTGTTTCAGCCTTAGTCCCCCATAAGAAAGCTTGTCGCAGCCTTCATTCGTGTTTCTAACAAAACTATATTTTCTAAGAAAATCTTCTAACTTACTACTTTATTTCTCATCGTCAGTGGATAAAATTCATAACTTGACTACGATAAATATAGGCGGGTTTAGTTATAACCGGCATAGCCCACAAGGATTCAAGTATGAGTACGAGCAAAACTCTTGCAACGTAATAACGAAGGGCGAACGTCTGTTGCGCAGGCTGCGTAGTAAAGTAGCATATCGTTCGTTAGCGGTATATAAAATTATGTCCTCTGTTGGTCTATTCACAAATAAAATCAAACATTTTTCAGTTTAACAGTTAAACCAGTATAGAACAGATCTCATCTGTTACTCATTAGCAGACAAATAAAAGATAATATATTTGTATATATTATAAATAACGTTTGACATTTAAACCAACGGAACATAAGTAAACTAATCATCACTTTAGCTTTGCTAGAACTTCACTCCACTGCAAAATACTGTATTTCTGGAGTTCCATGATTGATCGATAGAATAGATAGAACCCGTGAAGCTACCTAATAAAGTTCTTATCCTTTATCAAAACACTTTTCTATAAAAGAATTCTCTACAAAAGCAGATCCCTCATAACTTTATGATTATCTCTGTTTTCTTAGCATTAATATTGACAATCTTTCTCTATTCATAGCCTTGTATGAGCCAAACATATCAAGAAAAAGGGCGCAGCAAAGCTCAAGAGTTTAGCAGTGACTGACTGCGCTGTACTGGAGACGCTATCACTTCTTCTTATAACAGGGACAGTGCTGGCTTTGGCAGGACGCTGAGGCCCAGACTTGCGCGGTAGGCGCTTGCTGGCAGGTGGATCAGAGAGGTTAACACAGAATGGGTTGAATCTATCATAAATGAAATTAACCTCATCTCGGAGTTGTGACGTGTCCTTGCAGAGCACAAGACTGGCATTTTTAGCGCAACGCTTGGCTTCTGCGTATTTCCTGTGAAACAATCGAAAAATGCTTAAGTCAGTAGACATATAAGGACGTAAATTGCTGATTCTTTGGTTGCATTATGTTCTATCATAGTTCTGCAAAAGAGTAGATTCAATTGGATGGCTGAGATAATCCGTAAGAGGCAAACCATTTGACTTTCGATGAGAGTGGTGTGTGGTTTTAAATTGACATTATCTTTCAGGCATACTGGCCCAAACAGAATAGTGCATGAACGCGACTACTGCATGTTAAAAAGAAAAATCACGCACATTCTGGACAAAATAACGTGAATTTCGCTGCTGATTTTAAAATTTGAACCAAAACATTCATTAGAACCAAATCTACTTACTGGCATAAAGACTTGTCTGCTTTGTTTGCTTTATAACTGTTGACGTAGTCCTTCTCGCATTTGTGTTTCTCCAACAAGAAAGTCTCCTTACATTTGTTGTGCTTCAATGATGGATATGACATCTCATAGTGGATCCCGTCGCAGAATTTCAGTTGCTGAAAAGCTCGATTCCGAGCAAATGATCTTTCAATGTTTTGCTTGACGTAGTTAGATGCATTCTTGTGACAGTGGAGAACAATTTCTTTGGCACAGTTATGAAGCTTTTTAGTAAACACTGATCTACAAAAACAAGAAAAAACAAAATAAGCGATCCAAAACACTCGGCCACGCCGCATAGATATTGAACAATTTGAGCTGACGGCAATGTCAAAAGTGGCAATGCTACCTGGCTACGGGGAACCCTTCTATACCTAAATTGCAAAAAGTTTACTTCGTCGATGTTATCTCTCTGCAGCAATATACCCGCTCCCTCCCATCCCTGATGCCAATTCAAAAGCTGTATACCAACCTGCAGGGCTTCTTGGGATTTTCTTGCAGTGTCTGTATGAATCGTCGCATGCAAATTCTGGTGAGGATCAAGTAATCCCGCACTGAACATGTTCCAAAAAGATCTGGCGGGCTCCGAACTGTGCAAACAAAACAAAAAAGAGGCAATTCATCAGGCAGACCTCAAACAAAGACTGCTCGAAGTATTCTTTTGTGTAAAATATTGATTCTGGGCCCGATACAAGATTTAACAGAAGTGGGTTCGAGATACGGACCGTCGGACGGTCCCCTGTTTCTAAAATTTCTGTTGGGTGTGATGGCTACTTTGCTAGATTTATTTCTCGATTTTGCACTGAGAAAGTTATTATAGAAGCTACTTAGCAGGAGATAATTTACGTACTCCTCAAGCAAATGTAAAAGCGAAAAACATTTATGCGCGAGAGAACATATTACACGTATTGCCATGAACTGACCCCTCGTGCAGTTTAGAGTACAACTATTATATGACTTATATATTTCTAGGAGAAAAAAAATCAATAAAATGATTTAGTACTGCTACAGTCAAAAGAGGGATTTAAAGGATGATCTCAGAAAAGGTGGTTTTGCGGGCTGTTAAATCAGGAAGTTCTCATCTATTCTTGAGTAACCAATAGATCATGCAGATCTAACCTGAAGGCTTCCGTCTGTCGACGCTCCCAGGACAGTAAGGATTAAAAGGGTCTTGGTATATCTTTAAAATGTTCTGGATTCTCGCTGTCTTCTTGCAGAATTTTTCGAGAACAGTTTTGACGCAGTTCTTGGCTTTCGTGTATTTTCTAAAATAATAAAATATTACAGCGTTAGACAGAGAGAAAAAAAGAAACACTTTCTTTTTTAATGTTTGTTTTTAATTTGATTTTACAGAGTTCTAGTCCCCGTTCAAAATACTGAAGATTTCAAGCCAATCAGGCATATCAGAGGAAAGGTTAGAACGGTTATTATTAATAAGCCAATCGGAGGAAAGGTCAGAAAAGTTTTTAAGCCAATCAATGGAAACGTTATAAACGTTTTTGTTTAACCAATGTAAAGATCGTATTTTTCAGGCAACCAGGGCTGGGTTGTTTAAAAGCCGGTTAACGTTAACATCATGTCAGCATCATGTTTTCTTGTTCAAAAATGTTTTTCACCTCTAACGGCTGGTGTAGTTTGAGATTGTTACAGCCCAAAACTGAAGGGCAAACAAAACAAACAGATTACCTAACCAAAAAGGTACAAAACTGAAATAGAAATTCTCCCTAACCCTGGGTTAGCTTAATCGGGCTTTGAACAACCCGGCCCAGAAAGCTAGTGGATCTCCAAATTCTCATAGCTAACATAAAAGAAACTGTAAAGCAACACCTGAAGAGATTTGACACTTTGAACAGAGGTCTGTAACTAACCTGCACAAGGAAGAGCTTCCCTTGTTTTCGCTAAATACCTTGTGAAAGGAAGCAGCACAATTCTTTACTTTTTTCGTTGCTTTCTTCTGGCAGTCAGGCTGCAGGTTGACTCCCTTAAACGAATTCAGCATACCGTCTTTGCAGTAATAATTCTCGGAGCCAATCACTGCTCGTGCTCTGGTAGCAATATTGGTCAGGTTTTGGGGGTCCGTGTTGTTCTTGCATCCATAAAAAACATTGTTGATGCAGTTTTTCATAGAAAGGTACGCCTCACTGAAAAGAAAATGCAATTCAAATCAGAGATCTTGAACATTGGAGCTGACTGAATGGACAGCAAGTATCGTGTTGCCAACCGGTCATGATAACATCAACTCGTTCCCAGGCTCTTGCCTGTGTCTCGCGCTCTCTATCTGCGAGCTAGTCCATCAAAATAGGAATCCTACGGCATTATTGTACACTGGGGTAGGGTGAGGCATTGTGGGAGTAAACTGTCTTGTCCAAGAACATAACAAATAAAAACCTCGACTATAGGGATCGAACATTTCCAACTAGCTGTAGTATCAGCAGTTCTATGGCTTCCAACAAACATGGCCACTTCTCACCTGCAATCTTGCTTGGGGTTTTCCTTGATGCTATTAAAAAACTCATTCATCAAGCAGGCCTTGACATTAAGGTCAAATTGGTCTTGGGTGCAAGAGATAACCAACTTTGCACCACAATAACACAAAACTGGAAAGAAAGAGACAAAAATACAGCCAAATAAGTCGTTTACTTCTCATTTATTTGCACTATGTGGGGCATTTACATACATTTTATAAGGTAAAGTAATGAACAGAGTAAAATATTCAGAAAGTGAAGCCGTAAAGAAATAGAATTTAAATGTGAAAGGCGATCAAAGTAGGAATGAGCTTTCTGGCTGGACACCGCCATGGTCAAGTGAATGGTAGCATAAAAAAATTAATTCAGCTAAGCTAGACCGACATAATTTATATACACTACATTATAACATACATATATTACATTCACACTTATATAGCAACAAAATCTAACGGCAAAACAAAACATGGCATCTGCAAAGTCGAATGTGCCAGTTGTAACCGCGGAATACCACATGCATGCAACGCGACTCAAACGAAACTCAATTCATAGGTTTTTACAGTGGTGCTTACAATGCATTTTCCGCTTACAAAGATAATTGATGTGGTAAACTCGACATTCATCTCTAAACGGTGATGTGGATCTCGTTAGCGATAAAAAACAAGGTGTTAAACTGCCATTTGAAATCACAGAAAACTTGCAGCTGTTTGAGGGTGAAAATTGCACATAAATGGGCATTAATTGGTTTATCGATTTACCAAATGGAGTTTTGATCATCGAGGCAATCTACTAACTATGGGCAAATATACCAATGATATTGAACCGAGTTACTTGTTTACTGATTAATCCCACCCAGCTCATACAGAATCCCGGCATAAATATCGGCCATCAATTTAAAGTCACCGGTATAAAAACGCCTCTTCAAAAGTGGACGAGCCATATTCACCGTAAGGGCTTTTCGAATAGCAGCTAATAGTTGTTGAAACCACATATTAAAATATTTGTCTATCAAATAAAATCTAAACTGACAGAAAGCTATATCGACATACTAAGCTTTGAAAGTAAAACTATTACTCACCGAGAAAAACAAATTGTAGATATTTGTGATTCATCTTTGTACCTTGAAGCTTCAGACGAAATGTTTGTACATGATTCATTCGGTTTGAAAAAGTGCAACTCTTTATAAAAACTCTCTACGCGTAATTGGGAAACCCCCATTACTACCAGTAATAGTTATTTTGAAAAAATAGTTTAATTCTTTGGTTGTCCGTGATTGACAGGTCCAGACACACCCAAGCTACAGGTCACATACATGAATATTATACAGGACATTTTAGTTGCAGACTTCGCCATGTGTTCTTAATTTAGTTTTTTTACCCGGCGTCATGAGTTCACATCGCACAAAACGAGATGTCGTATGAGACTTTTTGATTCATTGATTATCACTCAGTGTAATGTACTCACTCACTGTAATGGGAATTAACACAATTAGCTGACCGTTGCAAAATAGAACTCAGAAACCGTGAAAGATGCTTACAAAGCTCAAAACTTTACTAGAACATACGTCAATGAATTAAACGGAGAGGTTATTTTGGGAATGCTGTCATCCTTAGCCGTTCTGTATCGCTCAATGCTCAGTTTTCCATGTCCGTGGGACATGTACCTAAATTTGTTTAAACAAAACGGAAAAACATGTTTACTCTGTCCTTTGACATGTTTGAAGTACTATAAAATAGTATGTTAACGTAAATTTTCCACTCTAACATGTAGTTCCTGTAATAATGCGTTAATTTATGTACACGTACAGGAATGCACGTGTATGAGTCAGTAGGGACATGTATGTGTCTGGATTGATGAAAACGTTGCTGAAAAATTGATGTCGCTTCCTTAGGCCCAGTTTAGACGCCGAACTTTTCATAAGCCGAACTTAATTCGAATTTGGACCGACCCAAATTAACAAAAGTACACCTGTTGATTCAGACGTGGAACTTAATTAAGTTTGAGCCAAACCTGCTTGTAAAAAAACCGAAAACCGAATATGTTATAATATTTATGTATTAGGTTCGGCACATGAAAGGTTCGGCGTATAAATCAAAGCCGTTCCAAAGGCGAAATTCCCGGCTGAGCCAGGCGGAAAGAATGGCTGAGCCGTTCCAAATTCAAATAGCCGTTCTTAACTGATTCAGACGCCCGAAATTCACATGTACTTAATTCAAGGTATTAGGTTCGGCTCATGAACAGTTCGGCGTCTGGACTGGGCCTAAGCGGGCGTTTTTTTTTTCTCGCCAGAAACTATCTCCAAAAGTGACGATATAAAAAATAAAAGGAAAGTCAGTCCTCTTTTTCTTCTTACACCCTTTTATCTTCCTTTTATTGCTGTCCTTTCTCTAATTTTTTCCCGTTTACTTGACTTGGAAGCGGCCTAAAAGTTTAGTGAAATCAAGGTGAAATAAGAGTGACAGGGGCCGACATCTTTAGCACCGTTTTCATAAATCCAGACATATGCAAGTATTTTGTAATTTATGCGTACTGAGTTAGTTGAGTAATGCAACGCGACAGTCAGCATCTTTTCTTCATTAAAGCGTTCCTTCTTAATAAAATGCTCTATTCGGTTACCGATCTATTCGTGCTGTTAAAGGCTTGACGTTAAAACAGTTCCGACGGCTGATTTCAAGTCTAGCATGTTTCAATCTCACTCCATATAAAAAGCAATATACTTGTCTTGATTTAAATTATTTTTCAGTTGTTCTTCAAGCCTTAAATAAGTTCTCGAAGTTTTTCTTTTTGCTTTGTATAGCTTGTTTTATTATAATTATTATTTGAAAATACTGACGCCTAAAGGAAAAAATATTTTGTTTAATGGAGTCCTCAAAAACGGCTGTATATTTATACACGCCCTGTCGGACATTGCAATTTTCCGCTTTCAGTTTCGAGGGGCTTTCCGTGTTCATTTCGTACCCACGTACACGTGCGCACGCGAATTTGTATACCAATATACAAGATTTAGTCACTCAAAATCAAATAAGAAAGTGATTTTCTTTTTAGTGTATAACTGCCCTAAGAGTTATATTTATAGCAGAATCGTGTTATCATTTTGATCTTTGAGAGGTAACGGTAAACAGGTTCCTGGAGCGTTCAGTCAGGTTAACCTGAGTGATATTCAGTCTAACCGGAGTGACTTCAGTCTGTAACCGTGACTGAAACGCAGGATGCCAATTCTCTGAGCTCCACTGAACAATCATTTCAACCACCTACACTATTGCAGGAGACCGACAGCGGCGAGAGTAATTTTCAAACGCCGACTGATGGCGAGAGTCTGCTAAATGGTTCTGAAAAGCGACCAAATTCAGAAATCATTGCCGATATTGAGGGATTGAAACTCGATTTATTGATCCTTCAAAAACAGGTTCAAGAAAATACAAAGCTTCTGTCGATGGAAAATATTCAAAAAACAAGATGGAAATGCTTTAGGTGTCGAGCTCCTCGACTACAAGAAGAAGTGTGAAAAGTTATTATCCACCATATCCAAAAAAGACAATGCAGTTAATGAGTTGGAAGAAAAATGTTTGTTCCTTGAAAGCCGAGTTCTGTCATTAGAGCAAGAAAATGATTCTCTAAAGTTAGCACTAACCATCATTACGCGAGAAAAGAGTGAAGTTGAAAACAATCAACTACAATCAAATGATCGTTGGTCCGTGGCAAAGCCGCACCCGAGAAGTACAAATGCAAAACATAGCCAGAAAACAATGCCCGCTAATACAATTCAAACCCGTAACGGATTTGAGCCTCTTCAAGCTCAAATTGAACATCAAATCGAAAGAAATGTAAGCAACCAAAATGGGAATACCGCTGTCACAAGACACAGAACATCTCCGCCGTCCTCAGAGATCAGAACGCGAAACACTAACTTAATCAATTCGTCAGATCAATTTGATCATTCACAGCCCAACCGTCAGAAGAAAGTCATTATAGCGGGTGATTCTACTCTCAAATATCTACAAAGCCATAAAATGTCGAAGAATTCACAAGTTAAGATTGCCACCTTTCCGGGATGCACAACGCAAGACATGAAGGATCATATCAAGCCACTACTACGCAGAAACCCAGACGAGATAATTATCCATGTGGGAACCAATAGTTTACGATCCTCCAATACTCCTCGTGAATGTGCAGTAGAACTGATTGACCTAGCCGAAGCTATCAGCTCTGAATCTTCAACTGTGATATCTATATCCGGTCTCATCAATAGATCTGATGACGAAGCCCTTGCACGTAAGGTACCTGACGTGAACAAAGTACTTAAGGAATGCTGCCAGCAAAAGAACTGGGGTTTTGTTGACCACTCTAACATTTCAAGAACTAGCCACTTAAATCGAAGTGGTATTCATTTAAACAAGAATGGCACCACGCGCCTAGCTCAAAATTTCATTAACCATTTACGTGTAGATTAGGATATTGCCGTCTGGGAATCCGACTCGGCTGATGTCCATAAGGATACCGACTGCGGTAAGTCCATCTGCCCCACAATCTTTGGTCGAGGTTTAGCCATAGCGTCCCTTAACATTAATAGTCTGTTGTCTCATATTGATGAACTTAGAGTTTTTATGTCCACTTCAAAAGTTGATATTTTACAGATCAACGAATCAAAATTAGACTCTACAGTACGTGATGACGAAGTATACATACCTGGCTTTGAAATAGTCAGAAAAGATCGTAAAATTAACGGAAGGAATGGTGGTGGAGTATGTACATACGTTCGCACTAATCTGAACTATCGAATACGCAATGATTTAAATAATGATCTTTTGGAGTGTCTTTTCGTTGAAATCAGTAACCCACGAAGTACACCATTTCTGGTCGGTACTTGGTATCGACCCCCAAGTTCTCCACTCAATTTATTTAGCGAATTTGAGAATGTTATTGCAAAAATTGACGCGGAAAATAAGGAATTATATTTACTTGGTGATATCAACTGCAATTTGTTGCCTGAAGCAATTGCAGTTAATTCTTCTCATCTGATAAACATTTTCGATATATATGGTCTTAGTCAGTTAATCACTGAACCAACACGTGTCACCCCGGACTCAAAAACATTAATTGATTTATGCATAACGAACTCCCCAGAGAAGGTTACAAATTCCGGTGTCATTCACCTTGGCATAAGTGACCATTCTCTTGTTTTTTTGTCACGTAAGACTCAATACTGCCGTGCTGGCCCTCGCGTGATTGAAACACGGCAATTTAAACACTTTAACAGAGGAAAATTTTTAAGTGACCTCAACCAACTACCTTGGGCCAATGTTGATTTGTATTCTGATCCCAATGAAATGTGGCGTATATGGAAAGAAATGT
This sequence comes from Catalaphyllia jardinei, assembly GCA_022496165.2. Taxonomy (NCBI): domain Eukaryota; kingdom Metazoa; phylum Cnidaria; class Anthozoa; order Scleractinia; family Caryophylliidae; genus Catalaphyllia; species Catalaphyllia jardinei. The sequence goes on from CM042756.1 coordinate 3,459,361, forward strand.
TTCTTGGTTGCGTCGACAAACACGCGCCACTTAAATCCAAAAGAATTCGAAAAAAACGATCTCCATGGATTACTAGAGAGTTACTGAACAAAATCCGAAAACGGGATTTCCTTAAAAAGAAGGCAATCTCCTCCAACAACCCGGCTATATGGGATCAATTTAGGTGCGCAAGAAATCAGGCAAATAACGCTATTAAACTTGCAAAAAAACTCTATGTTTCTGACAACTTGGAAGCCAGCAAAGGTAATTTGCGCAAAACATGGAATATTATCAACGAGCTAACTTCACGTAACAGTGGTAAGTCAACGAATATTACGGAGATCAAAGTAGATAATAAAATAGCAAGTAACCCTATGGATATTGCGGAAACTATTAACGATCACTTTACTAATGTTGCGCAAATATTAGCACAAGATATTCCTGTTGTCGATGCTAATCCTGAGTCTTATTTAGAGCCCACTGACCATTCGTTTTCTCTGCAAATTCCGAGTGTTGATATTGTTTCTAACTTATTGTCGAAAATTGATGAAAAGAAAGCCACCGGTCTTGATATGATTCCGAGTAAACTGTTGAAAATGGCTGCTAATATCGTCGCACCCTCTCTTACCTCAATATTCTCAAAGTCTATTCTAACTGGGATATATCCAAACGATTGGAAAACGGCCAAAGTGACTCCACTTTTTAAAAAGGGCATTAAATCTGACCCTAACAACTACAGGCCAATATCTGTAATCCCTATAATTTCGAAAGTTTTCGAAAGAATTGTTTATAATCAACTTTTCCATTATCTAGATGATAATAAATTGCTACTGGGTTGCCAATCAGGGTTCCGTTCTCTACACAGTACGCTCACGGCTTTGCTTGAGGCAACAAATGCTTGGTCAGTAAACATCGACAATGGCCTTTTAAATGGCGTTGTCTTTATTGACCTTACTAAGGCATTCGATACCATTGATCATGAGATCATCTTGCGTAAAATGTCATATTTGGGTGTCGATCAGGCGGCCATAAAATGGTTCTCGTCGTACTTAAGTGGCCGAACCCAAAGATGTAATGTCAGTGGCAAACTATCATCTGCTCGTACCCTTAGTTGCGGCGTGCCCCAGGGTAGCATATTAGGTCCTTTGCTATTTTTAATTTACATTAATGATCTTCCCAACTCCCTGCGGGGCGCCGTACCAAGAATGTTTGCCGATGACACCAACCTTACGTTATCTGCTAAAACGTTAACAGAACTTAAGCTAGCTCTAACGCCTGAATTAAATAACCTTAGCCGTTGGCTGAAAGCTAACAAGCTCAGTCTAAATGTTGCTGAAACCGAGCTAATGATTATTGGATCAAGACAAAGGCTATCTGCCCAATGTGACGATGTAGAAATCAGAATTGATGACCAAATTATCAAGAGAGTCGTTCATACCAAATCCTTGGGTCTTACCATAGATGCTCACCTCTCTTGGGGTAAACATGTTGAAGAGATTTGCAAGAAAGTCTCTTCAGCTATAGGCGCCCTAAAACGCGTGCGGCCGTTTATATCCAAAGAAACTGCAATTCTAATTTATAACACCTTAATTATGCCTTATTTTGATTACTGCAGCCCCGTCTGGGACTGTTTGAGTGCTTACTTGAGTGATAAGCTCCAAAAATTACAGAATCGCGCAGCCAGAGTTATTACTAAATCATCCTTTGATGCGAGCTCAAACCACCTTCTTTCCACCCTCAACTGGGAGAAGCTATCTCTTCGCCGAAAGAAACAAAAAGCCTTAATGATGTATAAAACTATGAATGACCTTGCTCCGGAATATCTACAAAGTCTTTTCTCTCAGCGTCACTCTGCTTACAACTTAAGAAACTCTGAGGGAAGGCTGACCCTGTCCAAACCAAGCACCAATTATTTGAAACGAAGCTTCTCTTACAGCGGGGCCATGCTATGGAATAACTTGCCCAAAAACTTAAAAAATGCTGCATCCGTTGAGCATTTTAAGCGAAATATCAAGAAGGTAGCTGATATATCGGATTCCCACACGGCAATCATGTAAAGCAGTTGTAATTAGTCTTAGTTTTTAACTTAGCTTAACTGATGATTTTCCGTGAATAAATAAAGATTTACATACATACATACA
>CM042756.1:3471632-3488854 GCA_022496165.2 Catalaphyllia jardinei
GCAGCGATAGTGAGTTGATACTCTTCATGTTTCATCCAAACAAGTTAGCTGAGCGCTGAGCGTCAGGTGAGAGCAGATTTTTATGGAAGTGGGCGGTCGGGGTCTACCCCTCCAAGTTTCCCTCGCCAAGGGTGTGAATATTAATCACATTTTATTTTTAAAACATTAGAAATCCTGAGAGAATGGAACTCTGTCGATTTTCGAGAACCCTTTATCCCCACGCAAAAGAGTTGATGTTTCGAAATAAGGTCGCTCAAGTCAACAAAGCCAAATCGCAACAAAGCTGACCTCGGAAAGTGAAAAATGTCTGGGAGTATCAATACCATTTTGGATCGTCACCATTTAATGTTAATAGCAATTTTTGGCCTAATAGATGAAGAGATAACATCTGATATTATCAAACATTAGGCTTAAAACAAAGCGAACATTGTTCTGTAAAACTAACACAAAGAATGGGGTCCGAACAAATGAATGATTTGGCAGTAATCGGATACCTTGCTATACGCAAAGAACTCTGGGATCGCCAGGGGGGGCAAACATTGCCAGTCGCCAGAAGGAAATGTATGGCGAAATGCTGTTTCCACGTCCAAAAACAGGGATTTTGGAGAGAGATTAACACTTTTTCGCTGCACTTTTATCGCGGATGGACTGTTGAAATGCGGAAAATGTAAGTGTGACACAATCTACTGATAAACTAATTTGCTTGCCTAATGTTTATTTCGAAATTTATGTCTTGTAATGTTAAAAAATATCACAAGATTAGGTATAAATCGAGAGGAAATAACCCAATAAAGCCTTTTCAGTGTGTACAGCCTGTTTTCTTATAAGTTACTTCTTTTATAAACAAATTATGGCTTCTGGAAATGTACCTCCTCAAAGGTCGTCAGAGGAGACGGAAACTGTTTTTTCCGTGCTAATGCTCTTTGGAGGGATGAAATGAGCGATGAGAAACATGAAGAAATCCGCAGGTTAAGTTCTGCCTTGATTGAAAAAAATATCTGAAGGTTTTTCAGCCGCTAGTCCTCTCTTCGAAATCTGTGAAGGAACATCTTAAACACTTGGACAGAAACTGGCGACAAATTTAGTTGTATTCAGTTATTGTGCATCGCTGCTAAAGCGACCGATTTGCACTCTCTCAACGACACAGAAAACGTGGCTTACTTTTAAACCGATTATTATTACTGATTCATGTTAATCGACCATAACAAAGAAGCAATGCATTTTTTCAATAAGTACTAGTGAGCAGCACACAGCAAGCAACAGATCTTGTCAACTTGCTTTATTTTCTCCGACCGGTTTCGCCTGATCACACAGACTTCGTCAGGGAGCAAGATGGATGAAAGGAACTTATTTTATACCTAATCTATAGAGTACAAATCACGTTCCAACTGGGCTGTGAACAGCGAAAAACACCTACAGAAAATTACGGGCAGGATATGACTATGAAAATCCTGCGTAACGTTTACTTTTGGGGCTCAAGGATTTAACGTGACAACTTCACACAACACAATCGGTCACCGGGCATAATTCCAACATTATATAAGTCAGTGGTCTTAAAAATACACCACAAGGAGCCTGTACGCAACTGAAAAAGCTCTATGAGGTTATTTCCTCTCGATTTACACCTAATGCTGCTTGTGATACTTTAGACCACTACAACAAGCCTTACGTAAGCAAAGAAGTTTATCGGTAGATTTTATCGCATATTTCACGGTTATTCAAGCAAAAACTTATATTTCCCGCATATCAATATTCCCAAAGTCATTTTGTGATAAAACTACGGCGAAAAAGTGTTGATCTCTCTCCAAAACCCCTTTTTGGACGTGGAAAGAGCATTTCGCCATACATTTCTTCCATGTTTGCCCCCTGGCGATCCCAGAGTTCTTTGCGCATAACATGGGTATCTGATTACTGGTAAATCATTCATTGTAGTCAGGTTTTGTCACTTTGCGTGCCACGCACCATGCACATTAACCAGGATATTGTTAAACAAGTCAGCTTTTATCAATTTTTGTTTTACTTCAAATCTGGACAAGTAAGAATCTACAGGATGCGTAATGTTAATGAGAACAGCAGCTAAGACTATTGTAGCTTAAAAAAAATTCGCTTTGTCATGCAATCGTTCCTTAAAAGCTTGCATGATAGCGTGACTTTCTATAAATGGCTTCAAGTCATGAATTTGACTCGAAACTGAAAGTAAATCTAACAAAGAGCTCATTTAAAAGACAAAGGACTAACATATTAAACCTGACGCAATAGTTAAGTCACTTTTAAGTTTAGCTAACAGCTGTTTGGCAAATTTTTAAAGAGAAAATTTCCGAAAATATTACAGTCCCCGACACAATCACCAACTTCCGCCCTTTGTTGTATTTGTGTGACTGTCACGATTGTGTGAAAAGAGTGACGATTGTCACTCTGGGCTTAGTTGTGTGACGGATGAAGTGTGATAGCGATGTTGGCAACGGCTGTCACACTCAGTACGTTGGAAGAGAAACTATAAAAACACATGAAAGACACTTCGTATATAAGTATACTTTGTATAATTCCTACATATCAAGTACCTGGATTATAGCCGACGCTTTCTGACTAGCCTTTTCGCCTTGCGGTCTTTCGCCGAAATTTTCTACAATGTTGCTAAGAGTGATTCTCCAAGTGTTGAAAACATTCCCTGCCTCTGGGGACTCCAGCTGTGTACCACTTTGTTCTTACATCCGAGCTGAAGAAAACCGAGGGAGGGGTGGGTAAGTCTAATTAATAATCTTGATCAGCCACTATTTTCTTCATAAAATATCTATGCCGCACATGCAATCTTGCAGGTAATGAGAATAAACAGATTGACCCAGGGAGTGTTCTTATCTCTCTATATATTAATAAATCAAGCCATCTCAGCTTATAGCATAGGAGATTAACAAAAGCGTGGCGAGAAATCTTCCTCAGTAATATTCTAAACTATAAAATGAACTACAGACCTCCTCAATGCTTTTCCGGTCAAAAATGCTATAAGCTGCTCCCACCTTTATTTCAGTCCTTTCAAGCATATGGAGTGGTGCACTAGAAGTCCGAGTCCGCAATTTCCATATTGTATGCTACACACAAGTGTCTTGGGACGCAGGCGTCTATGCATTTTAACTGTGAGAACACCTCCTCTCTGGAATTCACACGGCCCATCAGGACTGCGTTAAACGTGATGTCGGAGATCTGGGGTATAGAGCATGGAACATCTAGGCGAACAGTAAAGTTGATTCACTATCTGCTATAGAAGGTTTTTTGTTAGTTTTGACCTCCAACAAAGGAACAGAAAGTTAAAATCAACAGTTAGCAAGTTTCTGGAGGCTCAGGGGGTTCTCTCATTTAAAAAGGACGGGGGCAGTCTTCGGAGATATTGAAAAGAGTCCTACGAGATACCAAGATCCTGCTATTTGGGCGTGACCTGAGATTTCTTTCATCCCTAATTAAGAGGTTCTAATTCTAAAAAAAACATTAATCTTCTGTCATTTTATTTCGGTTCAATGCCCTGAAAGATACCACAAAAGCTACAGCTGTGGACCTGTAGAAGCTGAACAACCTCAGAGGAACAAAAACTACTTTTTAACCCTCGGGTACGACAAGCATCTCCGTTCTTTTTATGAATTTCCCCGGGGCTCTGAAGTGAGTAAGGTTAGCCAAATATCGAAAGTTCTGAGTCCTTAGGCTGGCCAAGGCGTCCTCAATTGATTCTTTATCTATATATCTTCTTGTTACTTGTCGCAGGAACTAGCTTACTTTCGCCAAAATAGCACCTGCATCGGTCGGTTTGCGTGACTTGAATTTAGCGATTTCGTGAAAATTGTCAAGATACTGATCTTCATTGCCAAACAGTTAGTATCTGAATTTGAACAAAGAACTGATTTATTGAAGACAAGGAACAGAGAGATAACTACCATAAACAGCTGGTTGTGACAATGTAAGAGGAACTGCAGGAACTGCAGCAGGGAAATCATATTGATTCAGACAGTGAGAGTTCGGACTCCGAAGATGGCCAAGATAATTGTGTAAAAAACTGATGTTGACGTTGATTAAAGAATTATAAAATATTTAAGACAGTACGCGCATTCTCATTGGTCGATAGGTGTGTTTAGATGAGAGTATGCAGACACGGTTGTAACGTCACGCTTTCCGTGTTTCCCCGACACAATTTGAAACCATTTTAAAGCCGGTAGTCTAACTCCAAAGTACAAAATATAAAGGAATTCAAATGAAGAAAACTTTTCCAAGTTTTGATTTGGGGATTGACCATCTCTTTCCCTCTGACCCGTGGAAAGAAAGCAAAAGAAAGAAGTACAACAGCGCTTTCCATGCCTCGATGTTAGTGAGCTAGACGACCTCGTCGAGGGAGCTCAAGCAAAGACAACAGAACACTATGCAACAAAATACGCAGTAAACGTTTTTCAAGGTAATTTTTGCATTTAATTACTACAATAAAATTCCCAGAATCTTATTCTATTTTTTAGAAAAGGTGTAGAATAAAATTAAACGCGAACTATACGCTACAGACTGCAAATGCGAAATCTGTTCAAGGGTCTCTTGGTTCAAATCAAATTTTACACGGCCGATCGATCGGTTGCCATGTTTTGGTTGTCAAATGTTCATGACCATTAAAACTTGGAAAAATGCACCAGATAGCTCACCAGAATGATGGATTTAATGCCCTTCGACTTAACTGCACAAACTCAACCCTGTCTGCTTGTGAAATGATTCCAAACCAGCAAAACTTCACAAGGCAAGCTGAGCGATTCAACTTCTCAACCATCTTCTCGGGCTGCCAAATCGGGCAAGTTCGCATTACTTTCAAGAGCGACCAAGCACAGTGATTTCATATTGAAGTTCTTTCCTTACAGAGGCGCAAATCTTTTGAATATTTCTTCTGTTTTCACCGAACTTTAGGCATTTCTCCAAAAGATTTAGAAGTATTCAAAGCTGACAGCGCTCGCTTCCTCGCTCGCGAATTTGGCACAAATTTTGACTTTTCTAAAGCGAACTTTCATTAGTTCGTGCGTTATCAGAAGCGCGTTTTGATTGGTTAGTGGGAAAGATGATTGTCCAGATCAAGAAGTTATAGACAAAATTTCCCTTCATTTGTCGAATTAATTTTGAGATATATTTTATAAAAGCAGTAGAAAATTTTTTTCCTTTGTTTGCATAGCCTGATATAAACACTCGAGGAGATGGGAGAATTCTCGACAGTTATGCAAACCCTCGACTTCGTCTCGGGTTTGCATAACTCACGAAACCTTCACGAAACCTTCCTTTTTTCGAGGCTTTAATTTGGCGATCATTTGAAAATCGAGAAAATATAAAAGTGCGGCAAAAATAAGTAAGAATGAAATAGAAAAGTTATGATTTCGCGATTTGTTCCTAGACCTACCGTTTCGTCCAAAAATACAGAAGAGACTGTTGGAGTAAAATGAATGAATAGAAGTTAAAAAGTACCCACCTACGTTTGACCCGCATATATATTACAGCGTTGAAAAAAAAAAACAAACAAACAAACAAACAAAAAGTGAGGCAGCAACATTCTCAAAAGCCGAAGGAAGCAACTCACTAAATGAGAAGTTAAAGGCAGCTTTGAGAAGTAATATTAACCAATCCCAAATTACGAGCCCGTGAATTCATCTGTTCACTTCTGAGCATAACATTCAAATGCATTGAGCCAAAAACAGAATTATCGAAACGTAACCCAGAGAACTGATTTCCGATGGTACTCACAATTTTGAGGGTCCGCTCCAGCAAGATCGACGTTGCGTTTTCAACCAGTTAGGTTTAAATGAAGCTAAATCCCGATTCCTGAAGGAAAATTGTTTCAATAGCAAATGCTATTGTCTCGTTAAATACCAGCTAGCGCAAATATCGTTTCTTCTTGAATCTGGCAATTATTTGCGGAGAGTCGTAATTGCTCGGTATTATATTAAACCGAAAGGAAGAAGAAATTGTTTTCAGCTTATTATCGAGTTGTTTGGAAAGCTGATTCGATATTTACACAATATAAAGCCAGAAAATCAGAAAAGTCTATTAACAGATCAATTGGGAAGATGATGGAAAGGTGTCAAATAGAAATCAGGGATGGTTTTGAAAGTACGTGAGATTTAGCAATATTAGGCTAATATCCGGAAATTAAAATAGTAGCTTGGTTACAAATTTTAGGAGAATAGAACAAAAGAAATGCTTTATCAATCCTAATCCAGTTCGAACCCCGCTCAGAGCCTAGCCTGCGAACACGCTCCCGTTGGGGAAAAAAAATCGACGAGCGAAGCGAGTGGGACGCGGGGGAGCCTCCCCTGCGCACTCCCTCTTCACTCCGCGTCCCACTCGCTTCGCTCGCGAAGTCACGCTCCGACTCCCACTCGCTTCGCTCGCCGAATTTTTTTCCCTAACTGGAGCCTGTTTGCAAGCTACTCAGAGCCTATTTTTTTTCTCAGGTCTCTGTTAAAGTAGTGTTACGGCCGCAGGCTAGATTCTAGAAAAACCTATCACTAAATCTGGAGCTTAAAAATCTGCTTCCGTAGTCCCGCAGTCAATAAATATTTGCATATGGAAACAAAAATACTTAATGTATAGACGAAACAAGCGTGCCACATATGAATATACCTCGTTCTAAAATCCATCAGCCCAAACAAGCGCGCTATACAAGAAAAGACCTCGTTCCATAATCCATGAGCCGAAACCTTGAGTTGTAATATTATTATTATTTTTTTTACTGCGGCAGTGCGGGACTGCGGGAGCACCAGGAGTCCATCACTAGGAGCCCGCAACTCCCATAATAAGCCAATGCAACGGCATTTTCACAGACCAGTCTATTTTTAGATGTTTTTCCCGCCAAATAGGCCAGTTCCAGTCTACGTGAGCACGCTTCGGTGAAGATAAAACAATGCGGCCTCACGCGTGAACATGTAGAAATCATTCCGACATGCCGACATTAGTCCGTGCTCGTGATTGCAATTGGTTACTGAGGTTCCCGTGAGGATCTGAATTCGAGATAAATTCAAACTAAAAATAGATCGGTCTGTGAAAACGCCGTGACAGAAATATGGGGTAGTTGCAGGCTCCAAGTGATGGGCTCCTGGGGAGCACTAGTTCTAGGTCCATTTAATATTCATTTATTTCCACTGCGGGAGTGCGGTACTACGGGAGCACTAGTCAGTTACACCCACTAAGGATATTCCGAATTACGCGACTAAGGGATTGCGGGAGCAGGTTTTTAAGCACTAGATTTTAGTGGCGGGTATTTTAGAATCGCTCCCGGCCGCACTTGCATTAATGACCGTAATCCTAATTAATTTTGCTGTCATCTATTTTTTCTTTTGGTTTGTCTGGTTTTACTCATCGAAACCTAGGAACCAAGTTCAGTACTGATGCCAAATGAAATCGGAAACCCACTGTTAAAGTTGCAATGAGAATTAGGATAATATTTTACGTGACTGGGCAAAAGATAAGGTACAAAAAAGTCTTGCCGAGGCATTGAACAGGTTCGAGAAGCCAGAAAACGAAAGATAAAGCCGTTTAGAAATGACACAGAAATAATTTTCTAGCAGCCTCAGTTGGCATTCGAGCGAGCCGGACTAAACCACGCACAAACTTGGTCTTGGTAAGCCAAGAACCATTGCTTTATCTCGAATTTAACAAACCCAATACACAAAACGTCTCTGAGATTAATTTATTTAAAAAATTCAACTTTTCCCAGTGTCAAAACAACTGTTGACACACTGATTGAAGTTAGGAATGAAACATCAAAACATCACTTATTAAAATCGGTAAAATAAAATTACATAACCTTGCTTTCCGATGCGAATGTTCCTCGCCGATTCAGGGCACAGCAGCGAGCTAAGCATAGCTAACCATTGCTCCCGGTCAACAGTATCGCAGCTAAAATGTGTCTCCGACACTATATCAAGCTGATTTGAGAATCACCAACCACAGAAGACAAAAATCTCCACCGTCATTTAAGCTCCTTTCATTTCGGGGGTAGAAGGGGAATATTGAATATTGAGTATCGTACTTAAAAATCGTAGGAACATTGAATATTTACCCAAAAAATATACGGAATACGGAATATTTCGATAAAACACACGCAAAAGCGAGAATAGGGAATACTTAGCAGCTTAATAAATTTATTAATTAAACGAAATTAAAACACAGACTACTCAATGATTAGGCTCGACACGAGAGAGCGGCGAAAATCGAGCCTTCTTAATGATGCTCTCAATCAATACTTACAAAATCAATTAGCTTCTATTCCAATCTCGTTCCCAAAGCCAAGACACGGAGCTCTGGAATAATCAACAAACCCGTTCCCAGAGCCCTAGAATCTTTTGCTCTAAAAATTTGATATTGCGGTTCTCTCAAAGCCAAATTTCGAGTTCCCTAGTTTTTCCAGTGCGTATTGAAAGCCTTGGAGCGTATTCACATCGACTTTATCTTTAGACGCCATGTAAACCAAGCCACGCATGCGCCGTGAAACCGGAAGTCCTAAAATCTTGGTCTCTAAAAATTGATTATTCCAGAGCTCCGTGTCTGGGTGCTGACCAAAAGGCACGTGGGCTCTGGGAACGAGATTGCTTCAATTCGGGTTTCCTGCGGTTCTGATTCCTGATCATGCGCAGGCGTCGCTCTACCGCTGACCTTGCTCATTCGAGAGTCCACCTCCGGCACATTCGAAAGCACGTTCTTTGTCTTCTTTGGTATTTTATAAGTCAAGGGTCATTCGAGAATATTTTACAGCAATGGGGAAGTACAGGAAAGAAAAAAAAAACGGCAGAGAAAGCGGGAAAGGGAAAAGAAAAAACATCGTCATAGTTCTGAACGTAAAAAAACGTAGTATCAGACGAAGTAAACACGAATGGAAACAGCGTGAGAGGTATGCTTGCCTGTTGCTTGATGTTGCCGTTTAGTGATTTGCTCATTTTAATCTATAAAATGAGCTTACAACTAAAGTATGACTACAACCTTGAGGACAGTTGATGATTCTGGAGAACGTGAGCTCATTTTAGAAACAAAACAGACCTGGAACTGTTGTTGGTCCTCTTGACGTGGTTGTTCATCAAAAAACGTTAAACAGGGACAATCTTCTTCACTGACCGGATGGCTAACCAAATCATAATGTGTAATCTGCACTGCCCATCCATAATAACTTCTGTTGCCGGTGAAAGTCGACTAGGTTCACGCGATGGGAAGAATAGTTTGTTCCACCAGTCTTCTGGTATGCAAGTGAAGTATGATCCTCGCAGTAAATTTTCCAATTTAAGCAACTGGAAAGAAGAAGCCTGAAAAAAATCAGGGCTTCAACGGGATTCGAACCCATGACCTCCGCGATACCGGTGCGATGCTCTATCAACTGAGCTATGAAGCCACACATTGGGAGCAAGGTCAAATTATTGAGTTCATATTTTCCCGTGCAGTGAAGTTATGTGATGTATATATGAAATAATTCATATTTGAACTGCGGTTGTAGATGCAAGTGAAGTATGATCCTCGCAGTAAATTTTCCAATTTAAGCAACTGGAAAGAAATATGAATTATTTCATATATACATCACAGTCTTCTAGTATGTGCATTTATGAAAACCTTCTGTTTGTTTGTGACAGCAGCAATGCGTTGATCAGAGTTGTTGACATATCGAGATTGGTCTCTAGAAGAAGGGGAGATGCTGTGTTAGACGAACCGTTAGTTCGAGAGAGTGACCACCAGGAAGACGCAATTCCTCTCTCACAGGGATGTTTACGGTAACAGGTCCGCTACACAGTAACGCAAAATGTTCTCTATATGCACTGGGCGCAAACTGGGCCAAGATTATCCCGATTTGCATGCTGGGGACATTGAGCAAGGAACAGTTTTTAAGAACTGTTCGTTGCAAACGCTCAGGTTGAGCAGCCTAGCATTCTAGTACTTCATGGTAGCAGAGGAGTAATGCTGCGACGTATTGTTTCTGACGCCCTTCTCCCGTCCCCATCCGGAATTTGTCATGTTGGCAATGAACTGTTTGTTTCCTGCGGTAGCCACACCATTGTTAAGCTGTCTTTGAGCGACAGAAGAAACCAGATGGCTCTATACTGTGGACAGAGCAATGCCTCTGGTAATCAAGATGGCGTGGTCTCTTCTGCGAGGTTGCATTCACCTCATGGCCTTGTGAATATGGGTTCATCGTTGATTGTATGGGACACTGGAAACAGGTCTGTCGGAGGAACTTTCAGCTGTAATATATCCGTATGCTCAGCTTTTTAACCTTGATCACTATCAAGGAATTCCTAGGAAGAGTTTCACCGAGTCATTCGCAATAGTCGACAAGCTTGTAGAGTTTCTGATAACTTGGGGAATGCAAACAAAAGAAAGAACTGGTCGCGTTTCAACTCAGGGACCTGATCAAATTATCCCATATTGCACAAAGAAATCATTGCTGATGATGCACAAGATCCTTGTTGAACTCGAAAACTTGTTGAATGAGCTAGGTGCTTCTGATCTGCTCTCTCAAGTTCGCCTAACGGCCATGGTTACCCTTATGGTGGAAAACATTTTCTCTCTGATGAGAAAAGACGACCCGATGCTTACGCAGCTTGCTTATGGGACAAGACGAGCTACTTGTGTGAGAGAACTCCAGAACAAAATGCTATTGCCCTGATAAGGTTATCAACTGCACGCATCCACCTGTGAACGACGACTTGACAAGTAAAAAGGATCACCAAATGGAGTGGTTGACGTTATAAGACAAACGGCAACTGCGCGAGTTTTCTTCAACATTTGGCGCGAATGTAAGGCAGCACAATGTAAGAGATAAGAGCAAGGAATAAACCGGTTGTTTGCCTTATTCAGTATCTTTGGATCTACAGCGAAGAGAGCCTGGATCCACAGTGCCACACACCTCTTTCCTTGGCGAGTCAGCATCGAGTGAGGCAATTGACAACCCATTGACTGTGCAGCTGCAATATGAAGAGGCGCAGATCGTCATTGACAATAAAGAATTTGAATGCACAAGTTCATTAAACCTATTAGGAGTCCTTATAGATAATAAACTAAACTTTGTGAACACATTCAGCATGTCTGTCAGAAAGCAAATTGCAAAACTGGTGTTCTCTCAAGGATGAAGAATTTGGTTCCTGAAAGGACAAAGTTACATCTGTTTAAAGCCATAATTCTCCCTAAGTTAAACTATTGTTCACTTGTTTGGCTATTCCTTAGAGCATCTGATCAGCGGAAATTGGAGAGGATACAAGAAAAGGGATTGAGAGCTGTCTTTAAGGGCAGTGTATCAACATATGAAAATTTGTTAAAGAAAGCAAGATTGCCTACACTGCGCAATAGAAGACTGCAAGACCTGATGGTTTTAATGTTCAACGTCAAAAATGGATTGTCTCCAAAATACATCTCTGAATTATTCCAGACAATGAAAACTAATTATAATTTACGTACGTCAGATTTTGTTATACCGAGATATAATACGGTAACTTATGGAAAACACTCCATCAGATATCTAGGGCTTTATTTATGGCGCAAGTTACCAGGAAATGTCCGGACACAATGTGACTTGAACAGTTTCAAAAGACAGGTTAAGAAAATGGACCTGGAAAGTTTTTTGCTTGAGAAATGTCCAACAGGCTGTTTTCTATGTTATTCTTAAATCACGATCATATGATTTTAACATTGTACATATATATGATTTTGATATTTTTATTGTTATAGTATATACATATTAGTTTAACTTACATACATTTTAGTACATATATATATTTTTTGTTGTTGTTGTTATTTATGATATGGTGTCCCCAATTAGCAACACCATGCTAAAGTTTCATGACACTTGAATAAAGTTTATTATTATTATTATTATTACTATTACTTTTAATATTATTATTACTATTTCGGACTCGTGTTGTTGTTGCTGTGAAGAATGCTTGCGGAGGGAACAGTTCAGTTTTTTTCTTGCCGTGGTGATGAAGGATCTACTAATGAAAAGTACGTCAGCAACAGAGTTGGAATTTGCTGAAGAAACAGTGCATTTTCTTTGGCTTGATAACAGCAATCTTCCAAGAAGCTTATAGGGACAACAAGAACTCCTCATACTCAATTATTGGTAAGGTTGACATCAATGTCAGCACCAACGACTCTGATATTACACTGTACGAGCTTCCACAAAGCGAAGTGGACCGCATCGAACGGAATTTACAGGGAGGATCAGATAGTGACATTGACAGTGATAATGAAGAAGACGACGATAGACCTCCGCGCGAATGTTACAGCACCAGGACCGGTAGAGCGGCAACACGACTGAGACTTGGGTAGTTTCATTAGTTAGACTCGATCCACTCGAAGGCTGTCCATTTTTATGTCCATTATGTCTTTCCATTACAGATGTCGACCTTTGTCGTCATTTTACATGTAATTTGTTGACACTTGAACATTACTATGCTGTCATGTTTTGTTGATATCGCTGCAGACATTGCTGTTTTCTCGATTTATTCCGCATTTACCATCTTGACTTGTATGAAGTATCAGATGTAGTAAGTATAACATGGTCGAGGTGGGTAATAAAACGTCGATAAAATGAATAATCATTGGCTTAAGTATCGAGTAAAACTTAACTTCTACCTAGCACTTAAAAACTAACAACTGAATAATAAGGAATATCCTCCGAAATATTATCAAGGAATGGGAATATTCACCCCTGGCAAGAGACTATGAGGTGAGAGAACCCATCCCCGTGCCCCATGATAATCTTTTTAAATCTATTTTAAGCTTCGCGCGCTATATTTAGTTTCATTTAGTTTCATTCCCATGACCGCGCGGCCATTGATCAGAGGATCAGATGTCACTGCGAAGAAACTTGCGAAGATTTTTCTCCCGTGGCATGATCGAGTGAAATCCTAAATCAAAGTTTTCAGATTCATCGACAAACTTGATGTCTACGACAGACGCCATTTTCTCAAAGCAGAACCATCAAGCTGAACAGCAAAGCGGTCATTACGTCATTACATTATTACAACTGACCAATCAGGTGTCTTTCCTAAAATAGCCTCGCAGCTTGACTACGAGCTAAAATTAGATTTAAAAAGATTATCATGGGAAGAGGCCCATGTATGGGGGATGGGTTCTCTCACCTCATAGTCTCTTGCCCCTGGGGAATAGCGGAATACGGAATATCTTAAGTTGAAATATTCCCCTTCTACTTCCGATTTCATTCAAAACTCGAATCAAATGGCCTCTAGATTGACCGCAACCACAAGTGTTTCGAGAGTATTTTTCAACTCCTGCAATTTTCAAGGCAACGTCCAAGCTTTTCGGCTCACAGGGCTGCTCCAATGACAAAAACTGACTTGATTTTTCCATCATTTTCTTCAAGATTTGTAGATTTCGCAGTTCAATTCTGCTTTCGCTGTAAGTTTTGATTCAACAAGGAGCGACGCTCGAGTGAGAGTGGCGTGATTTTTCTCGACCAATCACAATTCTTTGCTACGCATAGCAATCAATGAAATTGCTTGATGTTTTGTAGATTATAATCAATCAATCAATCATCTTTATTGGCCCCAAATTATTTTAATTTTTGGTTATTACTTAAATACATTGCAGGTAAATTAATAAAAATGGTTAATTAAGAAAGTTGTTGTTTAAAAAAAAGAGCCTAGAGGCTAAAGGAACCGATCACGTTGAATGGCTTTTTTTCGTGCAAAGGCGGGGCAAAGGCGAGGCAAATGGCTGGCTTTCGCGTTATGTTGAAATATTTTGAAACAAAAAAGGCTTTTCGTTTTTATATAAAACAAATAGATTCCATGTTGCTGTGCGTCTGATTCAGTAATAGATCACAGAAGACGTCAAAATGTGGCAAGAACATCAGTGACACACTCGGCTACGCCTCGTGTGCCACTTTATTGTTCTTACCACAGTTTGACGTCATCTGTGATCTGTTACTGAACAGATGTACGACAACATGGAATCTATTTGTTAAATAGACAAAGATTGGATAAACGTTTGTAATATCCAGAATAATCAAGGTCTAGGTAAGGGTTATCAGCCGAACCCGAAGACTGAGGTTGATAAACCTTACCTTTCCTGCGTAGCATGGAAGAGGGGTAGGGGGACAGGGAGAGAGAGTTGACCATGGCCACCCTTGTTAAAACACGATGTATCAGGCGGGACGTTGTCCTCCAATAGCAATTCCTCGCTGACCATTTAAATGTATTGAACAGTCGACAGGTTTAAAACAACAACAAATTTATTTTGTTCCGCAAAATAATACCACCAATCTGTTTTAATTATATCTAAAAATATATAAATCTTTATTTAAAATTTGCTTTCTAGTCGCCTGAAATGACTAAATAGACAGAAACAACAGCGGTCAATCCCCGACAATGACGGCAACTGGAATGTCCCTGAACAAAAGGTTCATGAGAACAACAATAGCTGTGCACATGCGTTGTAAATCTTTGTACATTTCTTTGCCGTCTGCTGCAAAACAACAACGTAAAATAACCAAATTCTGCGTAGTCCGAGGAACGCAAACTACTAGGGCTAATTTTTCCTTTTTTCTTTTTGGAATTGTAGGCTGCCATTGCTTATTTAGCCTGAGCGCGTTTTTAGAGCCACTAGCGTAGTGAACAGCTAGATTCAGACAGTTGCGAATTTTGTAGCTAAAATATCGTCGTCATTGCTTAAGCTCCCTATTTTCGAAGAAAACTGAATGACGCCGAATACATTACACTGAATAGTTTGTCGTATTAACATTACATTTCACTCATGGACTTTATGTGTGGTTTAGCGTGGTCTATACTCTCATCGACAACGATAGGCGTCATCACAGTGGTCAAAATGTTGTGAGTCTGCAACAAATTTTAACCACTGTGATAACGCGTATCGTTGTCGATAAGAGTACAGACCACGCTAAACCACATCCGATTTGTTTTTTACCACAACATCAAAGATAACGAAATAAATCTTTGTCTTGACAATTGAAAACAGCGACTCGGACTTGAAAGTGCACGCGCAAATGAGCTGCTTGTACGCGTCAGATTTTTCTTTCAAAAGGTTTTGCAAACTCGCTTAATATGCAGAAACAGTACGAAAAAAGGTTTGAGGAAAAGAGTAATGACGCGTACAATAAACCACATTTCGATTTGTTTTTTATCACAATATCAACGTCAAAGAAGATGTTTTTTTTTCAGAGCGCGAGCTGAAAGGTCACTGCGTGACACACTGACGCGAGCAGCGTGGTATGGACTCTTATTTACCACGGCAAATTAGCCAATAACATTTCGAGATTTGAAGCAATTGTGGTAAAAGACATTTTTCTAGACGACGGTAGACACAATTTTCCAAATCCTCCCCCATCCCATTCCCCAACCCCCAACCCCCAAGTCTCAAATTTTCAGGTGACTTAATGGCGAGGTTACGTTGTAAGCCTAGCGTTTTTACTGTCTAAGTCGTAAATTTTTTTGTCGTCTTTTTCGGTTCATTGACTGCAGCACCTCAAAGATAGTCGTTGACGATTTATAAGCCAGCAAGCTTGTAGCATCTCAGAATTTTATTTACAAGTGAGTGATTATTTTTACTACTGTGTGATACATGTAATCGCATACGTTGATGTAATTGTAACCTACTTAAGTTTCACTTATGTGTGCGTTTCTTACAAACGTACATAAAACAATCAATGTACATCTAGATGTCCAAGAACCATAAACTCTAGGCGCTAATCCTCTGTCTTTTTTACCGGCTAAGTTAGAAATAACCTTGTTACTCGCAAGAAACCTTATTAAAGGTAGCTGTATTTAAAAAAAACGTTTACAAAAGCACTTACTTTTCATTCCTGATACTTTAACTCCATCATCTTACAATCTTACGATCTAAACGCGATTTAACGCGATCTACGCTTTATGTTACGCACCGCCATAACTCCGAAGTTCAAACTGCGCTGGTTTCCAAAATAAAGACTCTATTCAGCTGGGAAGTTGTAAACAGATATAAATTTAGAACCTTTTATGCCTGATGAGAATAAAACCTTTCGCGGCCTCTAAAGGGGCGGTGTCACGAGGATTTTGCAGTTTTAGGTCAATTCTGTTCTAAAATCATTACTTTGAGGCTTTCCTCATAAACAAAATGCTTCTGTAAAGCTACGACGAGGATATCAAATGAATTTTATCGGAGAGGGCTAACCATAATAAATTTCTTGAGATTTTTTGAAGACGTACCATGAAATCTTGAAAAAATTGGCCAATTTTTTCAAGTTTCAATCCATTTCCATCCTTGCCATCCGTAGCGACAGGCAACAGGAAACAGTTTCAGTACCTTCAAATAGTGTTTAAGAACAAAACTAGACCATTATTTTTGGAATTCAATTGATGCGAAGACACTTTCTAGCTTTTTATAAAGTTGCTAAATAGGGTGACACTGCCCCTTTAAGTTTAGAATTTGATGACGCCACGTGAACACACTCTGTACGCCAGGCTTAGGCTTTTGACAATTTTACGAAGTTCCATGAAGAATAAATAAGCGTGGTTCCTGAGTCTCGTTCACTTTTGCCGCACTTATCAGGCCGTGAATTCAAAACCGAATACTTTGATTGCTGTCACTTAAAATGGTTCACAGACGTCTTGAAAGGCCATCCCACCTTTGTTTTTCATTTACTGTAGATTGCGTTTCCCAATTTCGGGTCGGTCGGTCGAGAAAAAAAGGAGAAAAAATATGGAACTAAGACGCCCAGTACCTCAGCATCTTATATTTGCGGAGACTGGAAATGACAATACGAGGATAGAAAGTAAACATGACGACAATCAGGAGGAAGGAAAGATTGGCGTCGTGGTTAAACTCAAACATGGGTAGCGAAAAAAAGATGAAACACCAATTTAAAACTGCGCATACTAATCTGACAGCACTGCCACCACAAACATTGCCTGTGTATCAGATTAAAGCGACTTCTTCATAACGTTAACTTTGTTCTTTTGAAAACGCAAAAATCTGGGTCGGTCGGACGATGCTAAACAGAGAAGAAAAAAGAAGATGGCCAAACAAATGGCAAGTGTGATAGTAACACAAACTTTGAACTCACTTGGCTCTTCGGTTTCTTCTTGAATGCGTTGTGGCACTGTCGTTATTACAGTGCAGATGGTAAGGTAATAATCTTTTAAGCCCAGCAAATGCTCGAGTGTACTGCGAAGACAGGGCGAGGTGAAAACAACGCGTACGGCTTTACCATCCAGTTTGTTATCTGC
>CM042756.1:3494998-3530068 GCA_022496165.2 Catalaphyllia jardinei
GCAGACTCAGGGCAAGCCTGCGAGTCGTTTGCAAGCCTTAGATCGCGAAGCAAAATGGCCAGAAACTTCGTGCACCTTAGGCAGGGACAAGTGCATGCGCATGTAGGCACACAAAATGGCCAAATTTTCCCGGCGCTTTAGAACTCGGTGCTAACGTTTTTGGCAGACTCAAAGCAAGCCAGCGAGTCGTTTGCAAGCCTTAGATCGCGAAGCGAAATGGCCAGAAACATCGGGCAGTTTAGGCAGGAACAACCGCATGCGCATGTAGGCACCCAAAATGGGCAAAGTTTCCCGGCGCTTTGTATAAAGACAGTCTTCAAATTGCTAATTTTGTCACCTCTGCCTCTCCTCTTATAAGACCCTTTAGTGTAACTGGCTTTAAACTTTCACTTCCATAGAACTGTATTAGAATGAAAAAAGGCTTAAGAAATTGTTGATATCATAAATTGACAGTTTTTATCTGATCCTTTTCTTTTTAGATGCTCACCACATTTCAAAATATTTTCCTTTAATAGCTGATTCTACACTAAGCTTTTTGATGAGAGAATCATTTTCCTTCTTAAGGTATTGAATTGATGTGGTAAGCCATCTTTTTAAAAGATTTTTCTCCCCCCTTTTCCTTTAGTTCCGGGCTATATGCTGCTTTCTTCTGATTTTCTGAAATAAGTCAAGTACAAATTTATGTATCTCCCCTTTGATGAGCGATATGTTAGTTAACACTCACTCAAAAGAGGTGTTGGTAAAAGGCGATACATATTATCACCTTACATAACAGCAGATACTGCGTCAACATAAATTTGTACAGCCTTGTCTCCTGGTCTTATAGTACTCACTAACAAGCGCAACATTACACTTGAGGGCGTTATTGGTAAAAGGCGAACAATGCCACCTTACTCAACAGCCACTTTAAAGCACATAAGAACAGAATCATGGCTTGACTAAAACTAAATTAACTGATGAATATATGCTTGCAAATGAATACTTCAAAGTGTGCCTTAAGAGGTTTTTTACAATGGCCATTTAATTGACAATTTTGTAGCTTCATTCATGAATCATCTATCCAATCATTAACAGAGATTGCATAAGTTGTTGTAAAGTCAGCCATGTAATGTTATGGCAAGCATTTATTATATTAAACAAATAAATGGAGGCTTTTCGTTAAGTTTGCCCTCCAGTGGTAATCAATCTTAACCTTCCTTTGCAGCTGAGGTCTCCCTTTTTTAATTCTTCAAAGCATCTTACCAAGTTTGAATCAGAATAAATGGTTAGTTATGCATGTACTGGGATTTTTTCCCATTTTTAGCTGACTTGTAAATACTCTTTTTTTTTCAAGTAACAACTGAAACTATAACTCCACCACTCTAGACATAAGTCCCTACAGACTGGGTTAGAATACTAACTAAAAAAATACCTTGCCTGTTGTGTAAATTGCGTCTCTGCTCGTACTTGCACTCCTTTTCTCGACCTTTGGAGGTAGAGTCTTTGAGTGGCCTCATGGTTGTTGTGCTTTCCTCAATTCAAACATTTTTCATCATTTTGAGGAACTTCATCCTATGACCCATCATAGGCATGAGGATTCCTGAGGCTCTTTCTGTAAGACTTCAAAGTTGGAGGTATTTATATTGTTTTGAATAATATCTCAAAAGTGACATAGGTGAAATAGTAGATTTCAGCCGTAAGATTTTAAATTATCAAAAACACTACAGTTTTAACATTTTAAACTTGAGCTTATTATAGTGATACTCACTGTTTACAAACAAGTCCTTTGATATTTAAATAGGCCATTTCCGAGTTCTCTTTGCCTCTGTTTCAAAACGAGTCTAAGTGCAAAACCTTTCATATGAAAATGAGGGTTGCGTGCAGTTTCATTTTCATGCAAATCAAAGTCGTTTTCATAAGAATAGTTTCGCACTTAGACTCGCTTTGAAACAGAGGCACAAGGGAACTCGGAAATGGCCTATTTTGCCAACCACAAACCAAAAGAATCTTTTGTTTCAACAGCCAATAAACCTCTGGTTGGCACAGTAATGACAATAGGTGATGTAATGGCAGGTATCACTATATGCTATCTGCCGGCTAGGAGGAAGAGCAAATTGATTGGTCCAAAGAGCAAGTATTTTTATTTGGATAGGCTCCAACTTCATCCTTAAATAAAATACAGTAAAATTTCAAATTAATTTTAGCCTAAAAAAGCTCAAATCTGTACACAGAAAACTGTTTTAATCTTGTCAGCTCAAAGTGGGCCTAAATAAGAAATTGCAGACCGCACTAAGAAGCAATCACTATATCGTGCCGAAACATAACTACTCACTTCCCGCCATTTATAACCACGTGATCATATATAAATTACATCCAAAATGAACAGAACGCCATGCGATCGATTTCAGACAAAATTTTCGGTTCTGTTATCGTGCACCGCTTCATAAGAGCCGATACAAAAGACAAAACAATACACAACAGCTAACCAATGACTCCTAATCAAAGAAAGAACAATGGTTATCCCCTTGTTTTCCGGTACACCAGGACAGAACCAAATTTTCAATAAACTGCTTAGCTTTACGTAATGATTCTCGTAAACTTAAAACTTGAATACACGAGACAATACAAAGAAATCAAATACGAGGGCACTTTAAGGGTTAACGGGCACTTCGAGGCTAATACGAGAATAGACATTCTGCTAAACAAAGCAGTTAGCCTTTGTTGAGATCCACTTACCGTAAAATTTATTGGCGTATTCAAATGTATTTGCAGCAAAGCCGTTGTCAGTGAGCCATGACCGAACTTCGTCAACCGATTTTGCTGAAATTGCCATAACTGCTTGCTTTTTGAAAGTAGGATCACAAGAACACAAGGACAGAATCGAGAGTACTCCTCAGTCTACAAGAACGACGAGTGCAAAAGAACCTGACCTTTGTTCGAGCAACTACATCAATATCAATGGCCCTCTTTTCTTGGTCAACCTGATTGGTCGAGAAATTCACGTGAGCTGTGTTTGTTCCGTGTTGTGTGACGTTAGTTTCCTCCCGCTGTTTGTGGTCACAGTCGTGGGAAAAATATAGAAAGGTTGTGTTTTCACTAGGACAATTTTAGCTAGATAAAGTCAGAAAAGTCCGGAAATGCAGTAAAAACACTTTGTCTAGTGTTTAGCGAGTTAACAATGCCAACTGTTTTCACAGGGAAAAACAACGGGTTTTCTCCTCTTTACCACAGGAAACTGACGCAGAGTTATACTACCTCGCAAGATGGTTTAACTTGTCCCGATAAATACCGCAGCCAATCGCATCGCGTGTAGGGACAGATGCCTGCCAGACAGCATGGCAAAATCATTTTCCAGACGGGCGCTTCGGGGTTCTTTCGAAACAAAACCTTGTATGCTTTTAAACGTCACGAATTGCGGAACACTTCCGAATTCTTTCGCCGTTTTACAATTCCTCCGGACCCGCTGGATGCTCAGATCCCTCGTCCAGGCCTTAGCCTGTTTCACAGCCTCGGCATAAAGAGTCAATTGAATTCCCGCCGATTACGGGCAACCAGTAGTTCTTCCATACCAAGTTCCTATGCCACATGTACCAAGCGCTATGGTCTGTCGTGGTGATCTCACGAGTAACTGGGAATTTTTCAAACAGCAATGGCAAGATTATGAGGTGGCTACAAGTTTGGATCAGAAGAGTCAATCGATCCGACTGGCAACCTTTCGTTCGGTTATGGGAAAGGAGTGTCTGCAAATTTTCCTAAATCTTAATCGTGGTACCGAGGAACTGACGATCAATTCAGCACTTAAAGCATTGGAAGATTATTTCCTCCCAAAGAAAAATGTTGTCTATGAGAGGTACGTTTTTAATTCATGTTTTCAAGCGCCCGAAGAATCCATTGATTGCTATGTTAATAGATTACGAAAGCTTGCATCATCCTGTCAATTTGGAGCTTTGACCGAAGAGATGATACGTGATCGACTGGTTATTGGCATACAAGATAAGAGCACAAAGGCTAGATTGCTCAGAGAGAAAGATTTGTCCCTGGATAAAGCACTTGACGAGCGAAATCACGAGTAAGCAGCTAAAATCGATTCAAAATGATGGCAAACAAAACAATGAGAAGCTAAATTTAGTCCAGGATAAGCGGAGACGAGCAAAAAGCAATAAGAAGCTAAACGAAAAGAAGACACTATCAAATCAGAAGAAACCTCCAGTCAAACCAGGACAAGATAAAATGTGGAAGTGCAAGTATTGTGGCCAACATAAAAGCATGCAAAGCAGACAGATTGTCCAGCTTATGGTCAGCAATGTCGCAGTTGCAAAAGAATGAACCACTTCGCCAAGGTCTGTCAGGCAAAGAAAGAGGAGGTTCATGTGGCCAAAGAGGCAGAAACAGAAGAATATGGGTACGAGTCCGAGGAAAGGTACTGGAAAACAGTTAACAGCCAGTATTACTTTCCTAATTGAAGAAATGTACAAAGGGCAGCTTGTGTGTCAGTTGGACACTGGTGCTATCTGCAATGTTATCAGTCACAGAAATTTAATTCAGTTGTTGCAAAATGGTGATCCACCCCTTCTTAAGTCCAATGCCCAGTTAAAGCTATTTGATGGCACGTTGATGCAGCCTGTCGGTGAGATTATGCTCACAGCAAAGAGAAAAGGTAAACGTCTAGACCTGAAATTCCAAGTTGTTGAGAATTCTAACAAACCTCTCCTGTCGGCCGAGACAGGAGAGGTTTGTTAGCAGTTAGGACTTCTCAAAGCAGTTAGGACTTCTCAAAGTGGATATAGATCCTGAAGAGTCCATTAATGTCCTGAAAAGTGGTTACCTGACAAGAGATCAGATTCTCAGTAACTACAAAGATGTCTTCGAAAGTTTAGGCCATATTGGTGATACAACCATCATCACTGACCCCAGTGTCAAACCAGTGCAGCATGCTCCCCGGCGTGTGCCAGTTTCCCTGAGAGATAAAGTAAAGGCCAAACTGGATGACCTTGAAAGAAAAGGAATCGTCTAGAAAGTTGCTAAACCAAATGACTGGATAAGTAGTATGGTTGTGGTCACGACACCTAACAAAATCAGAATTTGCTTGGATCCCAAGGATCTAAACACAGCAGCCATTCGCCCAAAGTATCAGTTGCCTACTCTTGACGAGTTATTGCCCAAGCTCAGCCGAGCAAAAGTATTCAGTACCCTCGATGCTAAAGACTGGTTCTACCAAGGTGGTTTGGATGAAAGCAGCAGCCTCAAGACCACGTTCTGGACCCCTTTTGGTCGTTACAAGTATCGGAGGCTACCCTTTGGTATCAACCTGGCCCCCGAAGAATTTGAATGCAAATTGCACGAAAAACTCGATGGTCTTCCTGGTGTCGCAGTAATAAGAGATGACATACTGATAATGGGTCATGGCGACAATGAAGAAGAGGCAAGTCAAAATCATGATGAGAACTTAGTCCGTCTGCTAGAGCAAGCTCGCAAAGCCAATCAGATTCATGGGTCACTTGATCACCAAAGATGGGTTGAAGCCCGATCCAGAGAAAGTTAGAGTAGTGCAGGAAATGCCAAAGCCTACTTCCAAGAAAGAACTCCTAAGTTTACTAGGATTCTTCAATTACTTGTCTAAGTTTCTACCAAGACTATCAGAAGTTGCCCAGCCCCTGAGAGAGAAGGAAGCGAAATTCATCTGGTCCCCGCAGCACGAGGCAGCATTCCAGGAAGTGAGAGAGCTCGTTGTCAGGCATCCTGTTCTCAAGTAATATGATCTGCAGGAAGAGGTCACAGTTCAATGCGATGCCAGTGAATATGGGCTAGGCGCAGCCTTATTACAAAATGGCCAACCAGTCGCCTTTGCTTCACGGTCCTTATCACAGACTGAGAGGCAATATGCCCAAATTGAGAAGGAGTGTTTGGCGATTGTCTTCTCCTGCGAGAGGTTTAGTCAGTACCTCGCTGGCAGTGAAAAGATCACTGTCGAATGGGATCATAAACCATTACAGACTATTTTTCAATAGTCAATCCTCTCTGCTCTCTGTCGGCTACAAAGGATGATACTACAGCGCTTTAACCTAGATGTTAAGTACAAGCCAGGTGCACAAATGTACGTTGCCGACCACTTGCCTAGAGCCTCGCTTGCTGACAACGTAGAGATGGTTGACAATTTTCAAGTTTTTGCCCTTGAAGTAGAAACTGTAACTCCCTTTGAATCTATCAAAGTAGCTCCTGAAAGGCTATCTCAACTGCAAAGGTGCACAGCGCAAGACCTCGTCCTGGAGACGCTCAAGACAACTGTTCTAACAGGATGGCCAGGGAAAAGAGATGAGTGTCCTGTGCAAGTCCGTGACTACTGGAATTATAGAGAAGAGATTTCACTCCACAATGATATTCTATTTAAGAGTCAGAGAGTGATTGTTCCCAAAGCCATGGGATCAGAAATACTCTCAAGGATACACTCAAGCCACCAAGGAATTGTGTCATGCTTAAGAAAGGCTAAAGACATTGTGTTCTGGCCTGGGATGAATTCAGAAATTAAAACCCTAGTTGAGAGGTGCACAGTCTGTGCTGAGTTTCAAGCTAAGAATGCAAGCCAGCCAATGCAGTCTCATCAAATTCCTGATAGGCCCTGGAGTAAAGTAGCCACAGATTTGTTTACTGTCAGCGGAAAGAATTACATCACAATTGTTGACTATTTCTCAGATTTTGTTGAAGTTAGTGAACTTGAGGACACCACCTCACACGCTGTTATTCAAGTGCTTAAAGAGGAATTCAGTAGACATGGCATCCCAGACACAGTTATTTCCGGTAACGGACCACAGTTCAGTAGCCAAGAATTCCACGAGTTTTCCCTTACCTGGGAATTTAACCATGTCACATCCTCACCACACTACCCAAAGTCAAATGGTAAAGCTGAATCTTCAGTTAAAGCAGTCAAACGGCTGTTCAAGAAAGCAGAACGAGATGGAAACGATCCCTGGCTAGCTCTATTAGACTACAGGAACACTCCTACTGAAGGAATCAACGCAAGTCCTGCTCAAAGGCTCATGTCACGTCGAACGCGAACGCTACAGCCTACAGCGTCAAGTCTTCTACGCCCAGAAGTATGTACGCATTCTACAGAGAAGTTAGAGAGGAAAAGGCAAAAAGCCAAGTTTTGCCGTAATGCCAAGCAGTTACCTGAACTGGAGATTGGTCAAGAAGTCAGAATTCAACCCCTGCGGAAGAACCAAACGTGAAAAGAAGCTACCTGTGTTGAGAAACTTTCAGACAGGTCATATGTAGTCAAATCAGGCAATGATTTCTTCAGAAGAAACAGGCAGTTTCTGAGACCTGCAGCAGAACCGTCACCAACCGAGAAGCGGAGTACTAAGGCTGGTTCACCGGAGCCAGAAGTATCTCACAAACACAAGGAGAACCCAAAGGTACCCAAGTCACCTTCTAAACTGACAAGCCCTAAGCAAGGTTCCGTGGAAGGGACTGTTGCCACGGAAACACAGGTTCCATTGTCTGCATCTCAAAAGACAAGAATGCGACTACTATAGGTCGCTTATATGAGCCGTAACCAATCAGGAGCCGAGAAAGACAATAGGCTATTGTTTCGAGAACAATAGACTCTATTGTTTTCCAAATCCAAGATGGCGTCTTGAAAAATCGGACCAATCAGGAGGTGAATAAAGAATTCAAGATGGCGGTGCCCATGAAAGTCGGCCATGTTGGAAAACAGCCCACCAGCCTCAACGGAGAACTGGGATCGGTCTTACAGATTTTCCATGGCGACACAAATCACGCCAGGGTCTCGCAAAAATGTCACGCAACTTCAAAATTCAATTGACTAACTTTGATAAATAGGAGTTTCCCACTGGACTCGAAGGCCTGGAATCAGTCTTTTCATATTTTTCCCCTCAGACTCGAGAATCAATCTACACACATGTAAATCAAATGAGAAACAATTGTATTTATTAAAAAGTCCTAATTCTTTACAAGAGGGACCTGTGTCCACTCCCTTAGTGGGAGGACGCCCATAAACATTTTTCACAATAATCGTGAAGCATTAGTGTCCAACGTGGTGTGTGCGCTTACGTGAAAGGCTAGGAAAACTATTTACAATTCCATCAAGGTTTCAGCATTTTCCATGTCCACTTCATTAAAACTAGATGGTGTGTATCCATAAGGATAGGACTTGAAGGTGTCCGGATCGACTACACGTTTGTCAAACACCAATCCATATCGTTTGGTGCGTGGATCCACTTTGAGCTGTTTAGTGGCTGGATGTCTGGTGAAGAAATTGGGATTGACGACGTCGATGTTTCTGCGTTCGTCAAGAGGATCCGTCAACTCCTCCAGAAGGTTCTGGCGCATGATGTGGTAGTTGAGTTGTTGCTGACCACGAACATTGAGGGTGAACCCTCGCACTTTGCAGCACACTTTGCCGTTTTTTGTCTTGTATCCATAATTCTTTGGTCCTGCTGAGGAGAAATCAATGATGTAATCTCCTTCATCCAATTCGTTGGTCATTTCGCCCAAAAAGTCTCCCAGAGGAATGTCGGGTTGGCCAGGCTTCCTGGAGAAAATGACGGAATCAGTGTCGAAGTACAGTACCTGCTTTTGTACCAGTTCTAAATAGGAGTACAACTTTAAACGGGCCCAGCAGGTCGTGAAGGCAGCAATGAAAATGTTGACACGTCCGTTGTCTAGCTGGTTTTCCCTTAAATTCGAATAGACCACTTCCAAGGAATCTTGTGAACAAATGCGGACCGTGTGGATGTCTGTGAAGGTGTTTGACACTAGGGCAAAGAGATGAGCTGGTGTGGTAACGGCTTCCGTGGTTTTCTTGTGAAGATTTTCGCCAAACTTGCCCCAGAAACTATTCAACATCAACTTTGCCGTAGCTTTACGTCCTGGATTTTTTTCGATGAGGAGAGGATCTAAGGTGATGCCTTCTTTGGCTTGGTAGTCGCTGACGTATTGCTGTTTTTGTTCATCAGTCTGCGCCCATCCAGGATACCCCGCTGATTCTTGTTTTATTTTTAACCATGTGTTGACATAGTCAGCAAAGAGCCCTTCTTGACCTTGTTCCTCTGGAAAATGCCAGACCTCGTGGATGTGTACAATGCGGTACCCGACCTCTACTGCTTTGACGAGCTCAGGGGTGCACCACGTACCCCTAAGAAGACGTTCCTCTGGAGAGTGAGGACAATGATGTGATTTTTCCAAGAGGCCCTTGGTCATCTCTTCTTCCATGCAGGTTCTGCATAGAGGTAAAGTGAGTTAACCTCCATGTCGGAAGGGCAAGACGGGATGATACAGGTGATGAGGGAGAATCACATCTACTTTGGCTAGAGCGAAGTACGCTTGGATGTCTTGGTTCTCCGGGTGGGTGATAATGATGGGATGACAATGGGATACTGTCGTGTCTTGTTTACCCATGGATAGAGAGAGGTCACATCGACATACTTGATTTGTTCACCCTGATCCTCGTTGACCTCATGATGGAGACGAACGGCATTGGTTCTTCCCCCAAAGAAGGCATCTCTTGGATTAAGAGGTTCAACCGTCTCGTAGGATGCTAGGAACTGTTTGAGATCTTCATTGCTTTTGACTTCACGATCCCAATCACATTCCCACATGATTTGAAGGTTGTACCCGTGCTGGCGCAGAAGACGGAGTTTCTGTTGAGTGACTTCATACAATTCTTGGATGGTACGATCAGGATGGAATTGGGAATGTCGGTCACGATGATTGGGATGACAACGAGGACAACCGTGCCATAGACATCCATGAAATTCATAGACAACATGGTTCTGTACATCGAGGCCATCTACTAGGAAGTTTAGCAATCTCTGCTCGCCGCCATTGTTCGCGTGTCGAATGCAGTCTTCTCGAGGTTCGTCGTTGAAGCGACTGTCACGACGAAGCAGGTGTTCACGCCAAGCTAACCACTTGAATGCTTTTACGGACTGGTTGCTACGAGCTCCTTGCCATCCTTGCATGGGTTCAGTGGTTATGCTGTTAGGAGTCAGGAGTTTCTTTCGCCAGAACCGATTGCACGCAGACGCTATGGTTACACACTTCTCGATGGGGTCAAACTCGGCATGTCGCTGGAATTCTTTTCTGAACTTTCGACATCCAGCTTTTAGGAGTTTGACGTCCGATTCACAGTAGGTTTCCATTTTTCGTCGCTTGACGAAATGATAGTTGGCAGCGACCTTCTCGGCGTACCACCGCTCAAATTCTGCTTTCTTCTTAGCTGACATGCCATCAAGATCATACATCTCAGCAGGAGGCATGGGTCCTTCGTAGCCTTGATTTTCCTGCGTGCTAAATTTGTGGGGGAAGAAGCCTTGGACCAATTCTTGGATCCCAAAGGTAGACGGAAAGGTAGCAAGAGGAAAAGGAAGGAAACAGAGAGAGAGAGTCTTTGAAGGTCAATCGGTCTGATGAGAAGGACAGCACTTTAGTACCAACGGTGATCTGATTCGTGACTTCTCGATGGTTCAGATAGCAATGTTGTAATAGAAACATCCCGTCATATCCTTTGAGGTTATGGAAGACAGCAATTACGTTCCGATCATCTCCGTCTTGATCAATAGCCAAAGATTCCAACCATTCAAAGAAACATTTTGTACAGTCTGCACCATAGAAGAACTCTGTGTGGTCTTCTTCGTCGCTCTCGGCGCCGAGCAAGATGGGAGTTTGTACTCCCTCGTCGTCCACGGTCGCTTCATAATCACAATAGACCTAAAGGGGTGGATCTCTTTCCAGTGACGCGTCCCTACTTCGTTCCGCGGCACCCGTTTCAGTTTGGGATCATCCTCCTCTTCTGGAATGCGTTGGATATAACATTGATGGGAGGCAACGTGCACTTGTTGCTCACAAATGGGGCATTCGCCCCAACCGCAGATATGATCTCTGGATCTTCTATCCCCTCCGTGACTTCTTTTTCTTGGTTTTGTAAGTGTCACAGATGGATGAAATGTTTTTACTGCGACGATGAAGATGGTAAGAGTAACAGTCCTCACCAAAGAAGGATCGATGACAAAGACGACAAAGAGAAGAGGGTGAAGGGAATTTGCCTGGACCCAACAGTCGTTTAGCTTCTGCGAAATCTGGGCAGTCCTTTCGATGACAAGATGGACACCATTTTCCTTTACAGGGATGATGTTCGTGATCTTCGTGGTCGTATCCCCGATTGCACTCATCGCAGAAGTAACTCCTGGACAAGAACCCAGAGAACGAGTTACACCCATCGTAATGGTGACCTTCTTTGATGATACGGATGATCTTGTCCGATGGTGTGGGTCCCACGAAGATCAGCATGTGAAGAGGGTCAATAGACAAGATTTTGATCTGGTAGTCAGGGAGAACCTCTTGGAACTTTTGTAGCTCGGAGATGCCACATGGTCCTTCGGGTACCCCTGCTAGACGATAAAGTTCCTTGGCCAATCGCTCTTGGACAGAACGACCCTGTTTGACATTATGATAATGATGATCCCTGGTATTCCCATTGGCATCAACCAAGGCTTTCATGGTGATGATGGCCCGAGCGCAGCACAATTCATCTCTGTTCTTGATGATGACACGTGAATGTTTGACGATTCCACGGACAGCTGCACTGCTGGGTTTGTAGCGTTTACCATTACCACTACCAGGGGCAGGTGTATGAATAAACGTGGTCTTCACCGTAATTGAGTCGTCTGCTTCGAAGGCTTGATTGGAATTGAGTCTGGATGCCAGGGCTTGTAGGTACTTGTCTAAGCGGTCTGAACCCTCTTCAAATTCACTCACAGTAAACGTCGTTGATTGAAATGCATGGGTGAATGCGTCTGATTGCATAGTGAAATGCAACGTGTGATGAAGTTTGAGGCTGCTGTCGGCTTTAATCTGACGGTGGATGGTTCGTCGTAACGCTTCCGTGACCTCTCGTCCCAAGTCGTCAGTGGGATTGGCCTCACGGTGTTGTTGTATGCGAGCCTAATATCTATGTTTATGCAGGACATCTCGCCAATTACGTCGTGGTCCCACGCGACGCATCTCAAAATCCAGCAGCGGCTGTGGTGGTGGTCCTTTTAGCTCCTACAGGAACTGGCTTACGCCCCAGGGATCGATTTCGGCGAGGAACCACATGTCGAAGTGAACGTACAGGTGAAAGAGAACGGCTTCGGTGTAAAACACGCTGATGAGGCTGTGAAGTGAACGTGACTGTCTCACGACTGGCTATGAAATGACTCAATGATACACATGCACGATTCATCTTAACTAGATGATGTCATATCTGACCAATCGTAGTAAAATGTGACCATATAAGGAAACGAGTATACACCAATCACCGTCTAGTACTTTTACAAAGCACGTGGGAAACACGTTTATCATCATATGTAATGTCAAACCATAGCATGATACAATATTCTGAATCAAAAATTCTGGGTAGCACATTCAGTAACAAAACATTCCACCAAGACAGAAAGGAAAACTATCCTTATGCTCACTGGACGTAGTCACAAGTAAAATGATTTTGCTTACAGCATTTAATTAATAAAAGTGTTTGAACAAAAGGAAAAAACAATGGTAGGCTAGGAGCCAATACGATTATGGGGGATAAGGGGTACGCGATATCACGTGGTTAACAATCAATGGAGATAGGGGGTACAAGATATCACATGGTTAACAATCAATGAGAATTATGTCATTAAACTGTTTAAAATGAACACAGAGTCTGATGATTCCTTTTTCAACTTTTATTGAATAACACAAACTCCAAAGGGAGAAATTGATTACAATTTTAACTTTTTCTTGGCCTGCATGATTCTCTTGACAATTTCAATAGAAAGAGAAAACAAACAGCGGTTACAAACATAGTAAAGTTTCGCATGGTATATTATACTTGACGTTTCGTATGCTACAACATACATCCTCAGAAGTGACGGTTACAAAATATGACTAAATTTAAAAAGACGAAAACGAAAGCGAGGTATTGGTAACTAGCTAGAAAACAATGGAAAAAGAAACTACATCCGGTGTGAATTAATACAGAAGAAGATTTTCACTACCGACGTTTTCATTAAGGGCGGGTTTCAAGTCCCGTATTAACAGTGTTTCTTTAATTTTACATTGTAAATCACATTGACCACTTGCTAAAATCTCAAAATGGTCCCATTTGATGTTGTGACCTGTAGAAATCGAATGCTCAGCAACAGCGGAGGCGTGACCAATTTGAGTGAGAGCTTTGAAGTGCTCAGTCTTTCTATCATGTAATCTTCTTTTAGTTTTGCCGATGTAAAAAGCATCACAATCCCAGCAACTTGATTTGTACACAATCTTTGATTTCTGCGACCGGTTGAAACGATCTTTATAAGGAAAGAAAGACTTAATTCTGCGAGTGTTCTGAAAAACAACCCTGAGGTTGACGAAACCATAAAACTTATAGACACAAGATTTTAATCGGCGTGTAATAGCATCGCTTTGGAGACCTAAATAAGGTAAAATAAGGATTACATCTTTCTTAGGAACTGTGAGAGTAGGTTGTGAAGGCCTGTCCTTATGTTTGTGAAGCACATCATTAACATTGTAGTTAATAACGCCTCTCGGATAACCATTAAGAAGCAAGGAATTCTTGAGATCGGATAAAGTGGACTGCAACAGAGTGGAATTTGAACAGATGCGTAAGCAGCGATAGGTAAGTGTTCGGATGAGATTGACCTTATACTTCCTAGGAGTAAAGGAGTCCCACTTGGTGTAAAGACCAGTGAAAGTCTTTTTATGGTGTATAGTAGTTGAAAATGTGTTGTGATCACGCTTGATACAAACATCCAAGAAAGGGATCTCACGGTTCTCTTCAAGTTCCATGGTGAATTTGATGTTGGGATGTCTGCTGTTGAGAAAATCTAGAAATCTGGAAGCGGTGTCTTTACTGTCAAATAAGGAGAAAGTATCATCGACGTATCTTAACCAAATGGACGGTCGCGACTGACTATTAGTCAGCCAGCTCTCTTCAAAATGACACATAAAAATGTTAGCTAAGACAGGGCCCAATGGAGACCCCATCACGACACCATCGATCTGGTCTTAATATTGCCCATCAAATATGAAGTGGCTTTTCTTCGTCGCGAACTCAAGCAAATCTTTGAGGACTGTTCGTGGCAATGTAGGAGGATCAGGAGGAGAGTATAATTTGTTAAGACAAATTTGTATTGTCTCGTCTAGTGGGACATTGGTAAACAAGGAACATACGTCAAAAGAGCATATAGTTTCATTGCTATGTTTATGCGACTTCGCCCAGTCTACGGCTTGAGAACAGTTACGAGAAAAGAGGCAAGGCTGTAATTATATGTGTTTACGGATGAGACAATTGGTCGGAAAGGGCAGCTAGTTTTATGAATTTTAGGAAGACCATAAAGAACACCAGCAGTTGAACCACATGGAAGAATTTTGCGAAAAGTAGCAACATCGATTATACCATCTCGCTTAAGATTTCGAAGATAGGAGATGAGGCTGTTCTCTCTTGACCTTGTTGGATTGTGTGACAACTTCCTAAATTTTGAATCATCACCGGAAATCAACTGCTTCATTTTGTTCAGGTAATCAAGTCTGTTAATAATAACAACACCATTTCCTTTGTCAGGTCTTGTAATGATAATGACAATCTTTTCGGTCACCTTTTTGCTGCCGGGTAACTTATCAATGGCCTTGATCATTTTAGCGTCGGCTTTCCACTTGTCTCTCAAGTTCTTGGCTTTGGAATAATCGATATCATGTTGCTTGGCAATCTTCTCCAGTTGATTGATGCCTGGATCACCTCGTTTGAGTCTCTTGGCCAACTTTGTACCTGGGCCCATAAATTGGTACCCAGGCCAGTGAAATTCAATCCCCGTCTTGCCCAGCCATTTTTGAATGTCAAAACCACGTCCACGTTGACGGTACTTGCGCGTACGGGTCTTAGGTGGTGTCATAATCGTATTGAAGATTTCTTCTCAGTTTCTTTCCTTGATCCCAGTCTTCCCAACCAGTCGCAGGTTTTAACCTATGCACCCTTGCCTTTGCCCTTGTCTTTACCCAGGAGAATGTCAGCCTTTCTTAGGAGCGTTCCCAGATCCGAGTCAGGTGGAATGGGTGTTTTAGCAGCGGGTGACTTCTTTTTAGCACCTGACGTAGACGGTGTAGCTTCTTCCTTGATCTTCGGTGTCTTCGTACCTCGAGAAGTGTTCTTAATCAATTGTTTGAACATGGTTTCCAGCGGACCCTTTACCAAATCTCCTTCCTCCTCCTCCTCTTCCTCTTCACCGACAGCAACACTATTGCTCGACAAAGGACCAATTTGTCTGATACGTTTGGTTAAACGACCTCTCTGACGAGCTAAAGGTTTAATTTTCTTGATGGCAATCGAATCTGGAATCGATTTATCACCGAGTATCACCTGACTTTCGGCGGCCAATCGTCCCGCTTTGTTCAACAAGGCATTGTCGGTTGTTTCTCCTTTGTAATACTGAACCAATTGATCAAACTCTTTCGTGGGTACCATCATAACCTCTTCGGGCATCCTCGAAATGTTGTTAGAGTAGCGTTTCGTAGCAGTCTTTCCAGTAACGGAGTTCGGTCTCTTTCTTCTCGAGTTTAAGCCTCAAACTGGCTGCTGTGTCTCTATCTCGACTGCAATTCGTACACACAGTAATAGTGTCTCCGGGTGGTGTGGTGTGTCTGATAGTCTGACACCTTTCGCTCAGGTCCCCGTACTTTAAAGCCATGTGTTCTTGGTATAAGCTATGGTATCTACGACTCCAGTACTGCACACTGTCTTTCAATTTTTCCACTCTTTCGTTGGCTTGTTGCAATAGCTCAACGAGTCTAGAGAAACTGCATTCAATCTTGCCAGCATGAAAATCTTGTTCTTTACTGTATAACGGTTTCTGCTTTCCTTTATGCTCCGGTACCACGTCCACACCTTCCAGGGGATACCCCTTTTCATCACGTCCTTTCATCGAACACAACATGCTTTGAAACAGTCTTGCAATCCGCTCCAGAATCCGCTACCTTTTTGTTCTTGGAGATGTGCTCTTCGCCTCTTGACCGAGTTTCTGCGTTTCCCCACCTCGCGTAGCGTTGTCTTATAGCGTTGCAGTTTAGCCATGATATGGTGATCGGGTGGACGGGAATTCTGTTTCGTAATAGGTTGAGAACCATTTCGCTCACAGCATTGATTTGATCTGCATTAGCATGTTCTAACATTTCCAGTCTCCTGTTCCGATTGGCCTCTTTTAGAATAGCCTCCAAGAAAGGTCGTTGTTTGCGTAATCGAATCATACTTCCCACGGTGCAGAACGCCTGTTGTAACTGCCTGTGACACCCTTTGCACCCATTCTCTTATACCTCTTGTCCTTTCCGAGACTGTACCCGATCTTGGCCGCGTTCTTGAGAACAGTCAACAGTGCACCTCCGCGTTGTCTCTTAGCATGCTTACGTCGAGTCCGTATTCCGCCTCGCTGTCTGCGTCTTTTCTTGGTCTTTGGTTTATTTTTCATCTTCGACGTTTACGCGAAGCAGCTTGCAAACCCTTTTTCACACCGTAACCTGCTGCACCAGATATTCCACCTAGTGCCGCCGCCTTCCCTGCTGCGACTAAAGCTGGAATGAGAGCTGCCAACGGAAACAACCCCCCTTTTTGTGTCTTCCTACGTCTCCTTGGTTTTTTACGAACTGTTCGCTTGCTCTTCATGGCACATACTACCACTCACACGTAAGTGCTAAGCTGCTTTTATCGAGGTGATCGTAGCGAAATCGTTGTTCGTATTCTTGAACGCACTTGTCAGATACTGGGGGTGTGAAATCAGTGATTGTGTCATCCAAGGTTTGCATCTTGATAAAAAAATCCCTCAAACTCCTCCATCGGAAGTCCTCGCACGTAGGTTCTCAATTCGATCAATGTCTTGTCATAAGTAGTGTAGGCAAAGCGACACATGTCGATTTTAAACGAAAACTTTTTGAAATCGTTCCAGCCTTTAATTACAGTTCCAGCGGCAGTTAAACAGGCAATCAGCAGACTGTTTTCCAAGACGGATCCTACGACGATGCCTGCTGCCACGATGATCAAAGCCAAAGCGTTCAAACAACCGTGGCACCACTTAAAGCGGTAAAACATCTCGCGATGACACCACCACTGGCGGTGGTAAAAGGCAAACAATCCATCCAATCGGTACAGCAAATCTTTGTTTAACAGTTGAGCGCTTTTCTTGGATCCGTTCATTAGAGATACGGTAGTCATTGAATCTTGGGAAGAGCTCATCATGGTGTCTCGATGAATTTGTGACATCGCATACATCCTTCATCCTTTAAAAGGTGACTGAGAATCCTTTGATCGTCCGAACTGCCAGGATGTAAATCCAAGACCATGTATCCAAACGGAAGTTCTGTCAAACGTTGAAACGTGTCTTGTAACACTTGCCATTGAGTGGGAAACGCCTGTAGCAGTAAATTGCGCATACCCAATTGATCTCTTGGATTTTTAAAGGCTACGATGTAGTGGGCATTTCTGGAAATACTCTTGGCATATTTTCACGGCGGAAACATATCTTGGCATAAGTAAAGTACGGTGACGTTCTGATAATGAGAATGTTTAGTGAACAGATCCAATACCCGCTTATCGTTCCCTCCTTCAGCCATAAGATCGTCCAACACGAGGAATCCGCCTTTAGGAAACCACGTTTTCAACTGATCTGTGTCGGGAACACCTTCGTGAAACTTGACCCCCCGTTCTTTCATGGGTTGAAACCCATCTTGCCACACCCCATAGCAATAATGTATTTGGGAGGGTCTGGTATGAAATAATTCGAGATTGTTCAGTAAAAGGTTGGTGGTAAACACCGTCTTGCCACACCCTGAAGGACCCACTACCAGTAGACTGGAAGGGGTGTGAAATCGAAAAGCCTCCCGTCGTTCCATGAGTCCAAATGACCAAAAGTGCAAGGTTATGCGGCTTTTGATACCACAAGAAAAGAAAAAGATCTCCAATCTCCAGAGGATACTAACCATTGTACTACAAGATCAATACACAGAACATGTTTTCAACCATATTTTATTGTCAAACCAACAATCATTACACTAAATGCCTTACACCGCAACGAGAAGTGTCTTGGTGATGTTTCGTTTTACACACTTGATTCCATCCGGAGCAAAGCTATTCTAGGCGCCTTACAATATTACGAAAAATGTATTAAAAGTACGTGTATAGGCATAAAAATTAGATACAACTCTAGTTATAAATCACGAAAAAGTTTGGTGAAAGAAATATGTCTTTAAATGTGTTTTAAAAGAATTCAAGGAATCAGCATTTCTTAAAGATGCAGGTATGCTATTCCATAACCTAGGTCCTGCAATAGAGAATTGTCAATCACCATAAGACTTAAGGTTAGATCTCGGGACTTGAAGTAACTTATTCGAGCAAGAACGCAAAGAATAGGAGCTACTACAAAAACTGAGTAAATTGGATATATAACTTGGTGAAAAACCATTGATAGCCTTATATACCAACAACAAGATTTTATAAATAATACGGTAATCGACAGGCAACCAATGTAAGGCCATTAAGCTAGGTGTTATATGTTCATACTTCTTGGTTAATTTTTACGATGTGCGCTGCTCTGTTGTGGACTCGTTGTAGGCGGACAAAAGAGCTTTAGGTAATCCATATAGAATCGCATTACAGTTGGTAGTCACAAAAGCATGAATAATTGCTTCAGTAGAGTTACGATCCTAATATTTTTCTAAAGCCTTGCCAGAGTCAATCAGAGGTGGGGTTGTTTTCTCCTTTAGGACACCATTCTCCTTCCACTTTGAGGTCTGAGCTATGGCATAGTAGTCACAGACGGTTTTGACCTCCTTCTGCCCATACTCCTCAAATTTTTCAGATGATAACAAGCTAATAGGCCTCGTTGACAACACAGCATAGCAGGGCAGCAGGTCATCAGAAGGAAATCTACTATAATAGAAGTACATGTACTGATGAATAGACAGAGTTTCCATCTTGTACACCAGTGCTGTGGTAAATTAGTGACAAAAGCAAATCAACCAGAGTAAGGTGATCAACCATTCAACTCAGTACAAGCTTATTTCAATCCAATATGTAGCAACAGTAGTATACTATGTTGTTTTTACTCCGCGTTACTGCCTAGGTAGGCCTAGGTGGGCCTAGGTAAATCATTACTATTCAAACTGTCTAGGTACTTGTATACTAATGAAGTGCCTAGGTAAATCATTAATATTCAAACTGTCTAGGTAAAATACGTTCCTGCATACTAATTCGGTATAGGTTTACTAATAAGCGTCGCTCTAGTACAATGAAAACAATAAGGCTGCCTGGGCTTGCCCGATCTCTTTTGACCCTGATTGGTTTATGAAAAATCTATTATGTGTTCAAAATAAAAGCGCGTTCTCCGTTTAACATTTCATTCTTGTCACAAACGCCAGCAAATAATATTTTTGAGCGGCCCAAACATGCAAGTCGAATCCACATCTAAATATATGTTAACCGTGGACGAAGCTAATGAGGATACTATTAGTGCGTTC
Source organism: Catalaphyllia jardinei (assembly GCA_022496165.2). Taxonomy (NCBI): domain Eukaryota; kingdom Metazoa; phylum Cnidaria; class Anthozoa; order Scleractinia; family Caryophylliidae; genus Catalaphyllia; species Catalaphyllia jardinei. The sequence continues at coordinate 3,514,520 of CM042756.1, forward strand.
AAGGAAACTGATGCTACCAAGGATTTGCGAATCAAGAACAGTGTATGCCTCGTCATAGACTTGGAGGGATTCTTTGTGCAAAAGATATTTCAAGTGCGTGAACTGGGTTATTACTCCTGGAATGAACACTTTGGTCGCTATGCTTTCTTCCAACCAGCAGCACTCAAAGACTTGTCTCACAAGGATAAAAAGACAGTAAACTTTGCAAAACATAACATACACGGACTCACTTATCAACGCCGTTACCAAGAGAGGGCTTATGAGTACGATCTAGTAGATAATTTCTTACTGAGATTATACAGTCAATTCAGGACGGAGAAAAGAACTGTGGTAGCCTACAAAGGGGGACATGTTGAAAAAGACTTGTTAAACAAACTGAAAATTCCTTGTCTTGATTTAGGAACTTGGGGCTGTCCAAAATACGAACAGTTAAAGCAAACGATCGTAGAACCGTTAGCGAGCTGTGGGTTTCACTTAAATGATAATATTCACCATTGTCCCATAACAGAATGTCACGCGTTTTGGTTATGGTTTCAAACTTATATCAGGTAAATAAGCAGTTTTCACGTACTGGAATTTTTTGGGAAACAATGATATTAAAGTTAGTTAACCTAGAAATCGGTTAAGTTTTTATCTGAACTCGTAGCTTTGCTGGCGACAAAGAAAAATAAAATCTGAGCTAACTGCTCTTGTTTTCCACTCCGTTAGTCACGCACTGAACTCTACTTTCAGCCCTAGATTTGCATACTTGTAAATAAAAATTGTATACAGTTTTTCAGTCGTGTTAATTGTACGTATATTGAAGACTTAAAAAGTTCTGAAGAATGTAATTATAGTTTGTAAATACATCATTGGTTGAATTTAATCATGACCTGATCTCTCTTTAGCCACGCGAGCTCGGGAAAACACAAGGTCAAAAAATATGCCCTTGCTGCCCGCAATGCCCGAAAAGCCCTCGAAATTATCGATAAATTTCGTATCGCAAATAGTTTTGTTAACTTGAAATATGTATTGGTGAATAGTTTGTAAGTAAATTCAGTTTCGCACGTTAACCTGACTCGTCGCGCGCCCACGGGAAAACGTAGGGTCAAAAGGTGCTCTTCCTGCCTTCAGAGAAAATAGATAAAGTAAATAAAGGAATGAAATAAATAAAAGGAATGAAAATAAATAAAAGGAATGAAATAAATAAAAGGACTGAAAATAAATAAAAGGAATGAAATAAATAAAATGAATTCGGTAACTAGCAGAACCCCAACCTTCTACTCTTCAAGAAGTCGTGATAGCATGATGAAAAGGGATAAGCCGAAATTATAGTCAGCTTGTCCCCGTAGATCGCTTTCCAGCTAAAATATATACATATTTCCCGACTGGGGAAGCCATAGGGATCGTAACCGATCACCTTTCCCATCCGGAAAACATATATATAATACTCTCCATGGCCGTGTTTGAAACCCCTTTCTATGATCTCATAGTCGCCCTCCCACTCCGAAACCCAAGTTTTCCGCGTCAACAAGGCCAAGGTCGCCGTCAAGTTGAAAGTTCTTTTAAATTTCGACGCGCGCTGATCGTTGATCTCTACGTGGCGGAAATTTATGTGTTCAGCCTGTGTCTGGGTGAGAATCATATCAGAGGTTTCAAATGCTACAGCCATTTCGAAGAGTAAGCGGAGAGACTGAAATAATCGCTTCTTAAACAAATACACACGGCGGTAAGTGACGGTTTTTGAAAAGAAGGTCATATGAAAGGAACTAATAAACTATGACCCGACCCCAACAGCGCTTGTTTAACATTCCTGGGGATTATTACTATTTTTTTTTAATTATCTACCCCATGATGCATTCTCAAATTTCGTGTTTTCCACGTGGAAAGTTCTCAACCTTCGCGAAGCAAGATGGTGTTATTCCGAAGTGCTCTTCTTTCTGTTTTGTCTGTTTTGCTTTTAATTTCTAAAGGTTTTGCTTCCTCATATATCGGAAAGAAATGTGTTTGTGTGGAGCAGATAAGTGTCATCGATTGTTCCAGAGCTGGTTTGAAGTTGATACCTCGAACAAAGAAAAGAATGGTCAATTACACGCTGTACACGGCGCTCTCTTTGTAGGATAATCTATTATTGGGGGTGAATTTTACTTCGTTAATGGAACAATTCCCAGATTTAAAAACAGTGGATCTAAGGAACAATCCAATTTATTGCGAGGGAATCAACGCCGGTGTACCTTTGAAAGTCCTAACCGATTGCAAGACGTCAAAACCCACAACACATTACAGGATAACCGCGAGGACCATTTCTTCAACTCAATCAATTCTCGTGCGCAACCTAACACAGTATATTAACTCGACCACTTCAGACTTCCGACCTTCCTTCTACTGGGTATTTAATCACTTTGACAGCGAGTATTATTTCGATCCCTTTCATAATTCTTTGTCTAAAGGTTGTGATAAAACATTTATTCACAAGGCGCAGAAGACAAACGTAATGTGATGGGACACTCCTTTGAAATGATTCCTTTTAATTTTGAAACCTCCACTGACGAATCAGATGAACAAGTTATCTTCGACGTTACCACAATGTAAGGGTTGTCTTTGAACATTTTATTTGTTTGTTCGTATATAGTTTTTCTCAAAAAAGTTGTAACATAGATTTCACTTTTGTTTCGCCTTCGTTTTGTTTAAAGTTGGAAATAAATCATGGGTTGAATGTTACTAGACATTTAAAGTTTTCAGGTTTTTAGAGTTCTTGTATATAGTTTTTTCTCGTTTGTAAATAGTTGTAAATAAAAATTTTATATAGTTTTTCACTCGTGTTAATTGTACATATTTTGAAGACTTAACATTTCAAAACGAATGTAATTATAGTTTGTAAAATAAATCATTGGCAGAATTGAATCATGGCTTGTTGTCTGTCTAGCCACGCGCACGTGTTCCACGCGCGTTCGGGGAAACACAACGCTAAAATGTGGCGTTTATGGCGCTTTTGGCGTTTCTGGCTGTCGTTATGTATTAAATTACAGATAAATACCATATCGCAAATAGTTTTGTTCAGTTGGAATCGAACTTTCACAGAGATAACATGGTGCGGAGGAAATGTAAACATTGTCCAATTCCCGGCTCTGGCTCGAAATTCTTAGTTCGGTTAGCAGATCATTTAACTCGCGTACACGAGTTAACAGAGTTAGAACGAAAATACTGGTTACAATTTGCGAAACTACAAAACACCAACGCGATTCGTGTGTATGACAAAGAGACTGAACCCAAAACCATTTTTCTATAAATCTGCGAGCGTGCTTTTCAATCAGTCAGTTGTGATCATGGACCCGAGATGGAAAAATCCTTTTCCTGCGCTTGTAGCAGGACCGACCTGCTGTGGGAAGAGTCAGTTTGTCAAACGCTTACTAGAAACCGGCGAAGACATGATCGAAGGAGCCCCAGAAAATATCATTTGGTGTTTGTTTACCCGCCAACGACTAGATACAAAGAAATATTCCCAACATTACTTTTATCGAAGGCGTCCCTGGTGATTTAGCATCCATGATTAATCCTTCTATAAGAAATCTTGTAGTCATTGACGATTTGATGCACGAATTGAGTAATGATCCACGAATTACCAGTTTGTTTACTAAAGGCTGTCATCACCGAAATTTGAGTGTTATCTTTATTTTGCAAAATATTTTTCACGGCTGCAAAGAATTAAGGGATATGAGCTTAAATTGCCATTACTTGGTACTGTTCAAGTCTCCCAGAGATAGCAGCCAGGTCAATCATTTAGCCAAGCAAATGTTTCCCGGCCATGTGAAATATATGCAAGAGGCGTTCCAAGATGCCACAAAACGACCTTATGGTTTTTTATTATGCGATCTGAAACCGGAAACACCGAGCGACTTCCGGTTACGTAGCAATATTTTCCCCGGGGAGACGCAATGTGCCTATGTCAGAAAAGTATAAAAAGGAGTGAACCACAGCGAAATAAATCAGTTGAGTATGGCCCAGCGACTGAGAAAGAACCACGATTTTCTCAAGCTCCTAGTGAAGTGTACGCCCGCTCAGCGTAAAGCCATTTTGAAAGTCGCTGACGACGCTTTAGTAAGAACCATTTGTGAGTGTATTTTAAACGTTCTTAAAGAAACGGTGCCTGTCAGTAAACCGGCGAAAAGAAAACTTCTAGCCCACAAGAAATCGCTGATTGCTGATTGCTGATCGCTGCTTTAAGTGTTTTATTACCGCCTGTGCTTCGTGTGCTGAGTTCAATTCTTGTCTGAAAATGAATCATACCAGGCGCATGATTCTAGTACCAGAAGATACACTGGAACGATTACAACAACGTCAACAAATATTAACACCACCCGTGACACAAACTCTGAAAAACTTGGACAGGGAAATGAGCGATATTTTATCCAGCAAGCAACTGGACGATGAGGCAAAAGCAGCGCTTTATAATCAAGTGTTGCAGCGTTATCTGACTTATTATGATCAGCGAAAAGGGCAACCCCTCCACGTAAAATTAACAACTCCCAAGCCTGTAGAAACACCCAAACCAGAAGAAAATAGTGAAGAAACTAGTAAAGAATCCACCTCGGAGGTAGAAACTATTCCGACTTCAGCGGTCGAGCAAGAAGTCATAAAGAGCGTACCCAAACTTTACAAGACCGGAGCAAGACAACTATTGGATAAAATCAAGGAAAATTCAGATGTGTTGAATTGGAACGAAAAAGGGGAACTGATGTATGAATCCAAACCAATTTCCGGCTCTCACATTGTGGATTTGGTGAATGATATACTGCTTCACCGTAAAGGGTTTGAACCCGTGGGCTGGTCGGTGTTTGCCAGGGGTCTGGCCCGAATGAATGTGCCAGAAAATATTGTGCGCAACCCCCAGAGGCAAAGTGCTATTCGAGAATTTAAGACAAGAGTGAGAGAAGAGAGACCTGAGAGCCCCACACGTTGGTTACCTACACCACCCACTACAAGCTCAGCCCCCGTGAAAAAACAGAGGCGAAGAGTTCAGAGTCCGCGCCCTCAAGCTGTTCGTTGGTTACGTTTATTAGTGTAGTTTTAATCACCCAATAGAATACGTTTAAACTAAATTACATGGTGTGTTTATCGTATTGTGCTATTGATCTTTGTTTCTTTACATCAGTGCGATATTTCGGGAGACTAAAAGGAAAGTGGTTTTCAATAAAACGTTTTACAAGGAAACCATTTCGACAATGGTGTTCATGCTAACTTGGCGAGAGCGAAATAAGCAAAATACAGACAGTAATGTCCACAGACTTTTGAATCAATGCTTTGCAAAGTCTTTGAGTTAAACTTCCAGCCGTTAGAATTATTGTTCAAAAACGAAGAAAATGTTCCAGTATAAATGCTTGGAGGTAATCCGTAAGAGTCGAAAAATTCTCCCTCTCTTTCTTTGGTGAAATAAAACGCAACCCAGTGAGTTCCAGGCTCTTCACTAGTATCCACATTGGCAATGAACAAGGCTGGGTAAGACGAAACACCTGTAGGTAGCTTGTCTGAGGGGTACACTCCTTGAAACACACCGCGCGTATATCTATCCTTTCTCAAGATGATCGTCAGTTGTATGGTGTCCATGTTAGTTTGTGTAGTCGTACAAAACGTTTCGACTCGCGTCAATCTCGATCACGTTTTGAAATTCCGCGTAGATGATGAGGTTGACTGTATTGGCGAGTGGCTGAGCAAAATGAAGTTCTACCCGCAGGTTACCTTGCTTTATAAGCTCAAAATGATCACCCGAGCAGTGGTCTGGGGACAAGTCAAAACAGAACGCTGTGTAGCCAGAGCCGTAATCACTTCTATTTATCTGATTTCCCATATCCTGGGAAAGCTTTCCAGTTCCGGAAAAAAGACTTTGAAATCCAGCAATAAATTTTTGACCCCCAGCATCGTCAAATTTAAGAAACAGGGGTTTTCTCGGTATCTGTTCCCCGTCCACGTACACACCCACTTGCGTTAGGTTATGGTGTTTGAAGTTAAATGGGTTGGAGGCATATGTCCCGTTATAAGCTTCTGTATCGACCAGCACTAAGACTAGGCGCTTTGGGATATGACCTAGGAAAAGGTTATCCGGCGTAAAACTACTGAACCCTCCAGGGATGGAGAGAACTTTGCAATCGACCCGGCGTATAGGGTACTTGGCAGTCGCTTGTTTTAGTGCAGCCGCGTGCCCCAAAGCAATAGAAGGGGCCACTTTAACTTTTCGAATGTATAGAATTGCTTCTGTAATAACCACCTTGTGATTAGCTCCGCCGGCTGATGAAACTAGGCAGAAAGAAGTTTTGGCTCTATTGAGCTTTAGCCTTAGATTAACTCCGTTTAAACCAAACGGTCTTGGAAGAAAATATCGCTGTGGATAGGACCTATCATATCCACCGTGCGACTTTGTTTTGTAAATGCATAACGAGCTTTTAAACCCATATTAGCATCATCATCGTCGCCCACAGGATTCACGGCATCCATCTTCCCGGGAGTGTCCTTGTAAAACATAGCCATTGTTAGTTGACTCGATTTTGCATCTTCTATATAGTTCAGCAATGTTTCAATCATCGCACGATATGGGTAAGTATTAGTCGACGTTGAAATAAGCCTCTCATTCAAAGAAACATCCACTTGTGACAACCAGGGCGTGTAGAAAAAGATTCACGGGTCCCACTTGCTCGTTCAGGTCTAAAGCAGTACCATTTGCTTTGGTGATCTTGGCTTTAAGAAACAGCAGGGTTCTTGCCAAATCTAGATATTCCTCTCCGGAACCAGAAACGTTAAATTCTATAGTACCGCTGTCGGTGATGGTACTGAGGGGGTGATACTCAATCCATTGGCCCTTGGTGATAGTTGTTTGAGTAGCTGGAATTGTAAAGAGATCTAGTTCCAATTTCGTGCATTCTTGAGATTCGTGATGAACAAAGGCCATTTTACTTTAAGAGTGAATACTTCTCTTCGGGTTTCTTCTTTTGCTGCGGAGATGCTTTCACTCTCTTGCCTGGAGGAGAACTGTTTTTTCTTGGTTCTGCTTTTCTTTTTATAGCTTTTCGACCTGCATCGCCCAACGGAAAAGACCTTTAAATATGGAACCTAAGCCATATCCTCGCTGAAATCGAGCTCCGTGAAAAGCCGGTAAATTACCTCCTTTTTGCTTGGCTTGGCTTAAATAGTATTCTTCGTACAACTTGTGATTTGGAGTATAAATTTTCTTCATCGCGTTTAAAAAATCGCGGGTCTGCTCTGACAGAAATGAAGTGTAAGCAACACTTTACCAAGTTCAAATGGCAATGATTCTCCTGTGTCCCGCTTTATATTGACTTCGATACTTTCAAATTGCTTTCTGCTGACAGATAAGTATTGCGGGCGAATAAATGACTTGCTGATTCTCTCCCCATCCTTCCCTTCCACGGGTACGATTCGAAGGAGTGGAACAAGTGCGTCTCCGACATATTGTGATTGTATAATATCGCAGTAGACATAAAGATCGTGAAATTCATGTTCCAAGTCTACTGCTCGTTCAGCAGTCGATGTCCTAGAGATAACCTTATTCGGAGAAAATCCTAGCATTTGCCCGACGCCGTAAAAATACACTTCGACCTTATTTTGTAGGTGTACGGTCACTTTTCGGTTCAGAGTATCAAGGGATAACTGCACTTTGTCTTTGAATCGATCATTCGCGTTGATCACTTCGTTGAACTTAGTTATTAGATCGGCGACCGTGGTGTAATATCCCGGTGGAACTATTAAAGGCTCCCACATATCGTCTAATTGTTGATTACGGAGATAAAATCGATTCTCAGCATTTCCTTGTACATTATTCCAGCTATGGGGATAATGGATTTCTGTTAGTGCTACTTCCCACTCCCCGGTCAAGCTGATTGTCTGAGGTAAACAAACCCGGTACTTTGTCAATGTGTTATTGGGGAATTTATCGAGGCTGGCATTGCTAGGAAGATGCAAGTAGAACAGTGTTACCTCCATCGTATCTTGTGATAAAATGAACGTTTTACTGTAGGTGTTTTTAATTTATAAAAGGAACGACGCAACAAATCATATTTTATTTCACATTCTTTTATTCATCATACACAAAGCCTTTATATTACAATTTCAAAATGTCCTTTTCAGCAACCCAGCTATCAAACTTGTCCGGGTATCCTTTCCATTTCACAAAATATTCCACTACTCCTTTCTGTTTTCGTTTACGCAAAACTTTTTCGACGCGATAAACATCATCCTCTTTGATTACTTTCTGTAATTCCGCTTCGTAGAATGTTCCGTCTAGGATCTCTCCGGCATCATCTTTCAATTTGTAAACAGGCACTTGGCGCGCAAATCTTTTGTAGATCGTAAACATTTCTTCCGTGTAATTGGGGAGGTAGGACTTTTCAAACATTCGCTTCACTTTGCTGATCCTTACGCGATCTCCCACTTGAAATTTATATCGCACACGCTTGTCAACGTCGTTGCCATACAGCGTGTCCCACACCTTAGCTTCATTGGATTTAGTCACCTGACTCGGTTTCATTTTAATGCTCCGATGGTAAGTGTTATTGTAGGATTTTACCAACATAGGTAACACATCGATGTAAGTAAGAGTGTTTTTAGCTGTGAAATACTTGTACATTTTGTTCTTAAAGGTACGGTTGAATCTCTCTACTACCGATGCTTTGAGCCCAGAGTTGACTGTACAAAAGTCAATGTTATTTTCACGTAGGAATTTCTGAAACACACGATTAAGAAATTCTGTGCCTTGGTCGGTTTGAAGCTTGTTTGGTTTACGACCAGACGATAAAATCGTCTGAAAGGCCTTCACTAGTTCTTGCCCTTGCTTTGTCTTTAAAGGCACAACCCAGGCATGCTTGCTGAAAATGTCTATACACGTCAGTAGGTATTTGTAATCTTTGCTGAATCGGTTTAAATTTTGAACATCGACCAGATCTGCTTGAAATTGTGCATCTATGCCAGGAACAATCACTCGACTTCTCTTGTAGTGTCTTCGAGCAGGTTTATGAAGAGTGTAAACGTTTTGTTGACTCAACCAATCTTGAACTTGTTTGCGAGAAATTTTACTTTTTCCCTTCTCTTTGACCGCTCGGTACACAGCATCTAAACCACCGAAACTTGCGGGTTGACTTGGGTGGAGATAAATGCTTGACAGCGTTTTCTCCATCGCAGCATTCGGAGTTTTGAACAATCGCTTGACCCCCGCAACAAGCTAAAACGATACGAAAGCGGCTGAAAATGCGCTCTAATACCAGAGAGGGTGAAGACGGCCAGCAACCCATTACTAGTGACCACTGCGAACGCCAACACTTGACTAACTTTTCTTCATGCTGCACTCATCTATATAGCTATTCTTGTATTTGGCTAAGAGTGGGAACGAGAAAATCAAATAGTTGTTCCCATTCCTCCTCAGTCAGCCCCCGTTGCTCGACAAAATTTAAAAACACTAATAATCTCCCCCAGTGAATCTCTGTAAACACCTCTGAATGAAGGCGTTTTAACTTGTCAAGCATCGATCCTGGAAGTTCACAAAATTGCTCTCTAAGAGCCGTTATTTCATTTGAAGGTATATTCCTCGCTATAAGGCAATAAAAGTAAAATCGTGCCCTAAGAACAGAAAGAGTAATACCCATGTTAACGTGTAGACAGATAAACACACACTGACTTAAAATCAAATCGTGTACACACTTTATTGTTTTAAAAATAGAACTTGTTTTGAATTGCGTTAATTACATAGTCAAGGTCCATTAGTTTTTCTTCTTTTCTGACAACGTTCTCAGGACATTGGACTTCTGTCGGGTCAACGTTCATAACTTCTTCAGCGTTGTCATCTTTGTGGATTTCCACACTACTGAAATCGTTCGTTTTAATACCACAAGGACCATAATAAAGAGCATACAATACGCGTAGTTTCATGTCTTCATCATAGCTTTCGAGTTCCAAAGAAGTGAGATATAGACTGGTCCAAGGCAACTTCGTCAAATGTCTGACCAAGCTTCAACCCCAGAGTGCTGCAAACGCTTTCCACAGTTTTCATCACCACAACAAGATCTATTTGCTCGCGGGCTTCATCATGATAATAGAACCACGCGTCTTCAGTGTCCAACATCAGGCAAGAGTGCTGTCTTTGACTAAGATGTTGAATAGCGCAACCTTGTCATCGATTTACTTTTTCCTCTTGAACGAGTTTGTCATAAAACACGGCATAGGTCAGTTGAAACACATGCCCAATAATGGTGGCTACCTTCTTGCGTTGGATCTGCTCAACTTCGTCCACGGTTAACATAGGTTTAGATGTGGATTCGACTTGCATGTTTGATCCGCTTAAAAATATTATTTACTGGTGTTTGTGACAAGAATAAAATGCTAAACGGAGAACGCGCTTTTATTTTAACCACATAATATATTCTACATGAGCCAATCAGGGTTCGCTATTAGTGGGCAAGCCCATGCAAGTGTATTGTTTGTATTGTACTAGAGTGACGCTTATTAGTATGGAGGAAGGCGCTTTACCTAGACAGCTTGAATAGTAATGATTTACCTAGGCACTTCATTAGTATACAAGTACCTAGACAGTTTGAATAGTAATGATTTACCTAGGCACTTCATTAGTATACAAGTACCTAGACAGTTTGAATATTAATGATTTACCTAGGCCCACCTAGGCCTACCTAGGCACTAACGCGGAGTAAAAACAACATCATCTACTACTAGCAACGTAAAAGTTATACCTCAGTATAAGGAGATTATGGAAATAAAAGTCTTTGAAACTTTAAACAATCACAAAATTGCCACATTTACACATTTGAAAAACACCAGGACAGCCCTATTCTGCTTTGTTTCACCTTTTCTTCGGGCTTCCGCGAATGACTTTCTTATCTCAGGGCCTTGGAGGGCCATCTTATGTTCAGGGAGACCAGCATCCCGATTTAGTGTGGTGTTTTGAAAATTTCGGCACTGGGCCTCCTTACTCATTCCATTAGATTTCCTAGCCTCTGAGAAGACTTAACAATACATATAATTTCCATTTTTCTCATAGACCAGCCACGAATCACGGCTCAAAAAATCTTCGTTCCTTAGATTGCGCAGACTTCCGTGTTTGCTCATTCTTCATTGTCTTCATTTGCTATCACATCATCCTTCTCTATTATATTGCAGTTGCTGCTTTTTTTCTTGATGTTTATTCGCTCCGGGCCATTTTGCAAATGAGAGCTTTGTTTGCCACTCCAGGGGCTTGAGTTTTTCTTCGGTGGCATTTAATGTCATTAAACAATGTTCGCCTTTAATAGAAAAGCAAGTAGGAAGAGACAGAAACAACGTGTATGAAATCAAAAAACGTGCACGTCTGTAAAATACTGCTGATTATGAAAAATGAGCCCGTAAAGACCAGAATGCAACGGTATTAGTCATAGAACGCTAGTGGATTTATACTGATGTGAATTAGCCACCGTAAAGAGATTCGAAAGCTGACGTTTCGAGCGTCAGTCTTTCATCGGAGAAACTGACTGACCAATTGATTTACATTAGAGCAATAGGAAATGTGAGTGAGATTACACAATTATAGAATACGCCATTATGTAACATGCATGCACATATTTCTTACTTAAGGACCTTGCGTATTAAATACAAAGGTTTTTGCGCCAGGTTAGGACCACGCGGAAAAAGTAGATCTTTGAAGGGGCTATTGGAATCCACGAAGAAAAATTGGGCTAACCACGCATTTTTTTCGAGATAATTAGGCTTGAATCTCAACGAAAATGCTGACATCAGAATATTTCTGAAAAAGGAAAGAAAGTATATTTCTTCGCGGATTTGCTTAGAATTTGTCTTTACATGCTATGCCTTGCTTGATACACAGAACCCATGGGCACGAACAAAAGTATGCACCGTCCTTGACTGAGTTTGAGTTCCATCATAGTAATGTAAGTTAACGTTATTACAGACGGAGCTTTTCCTGTTCGATCAGTGGCCAAAGCACAAAGCACAATCCGTAACTTATAGTAGGGACCGAGAAGACAAAGGTAGTGAGATCTTTGCTATATCTCGACCATGTGTCGGACGGTTCAATCCACGGAGAACAGCTTTAAATACCTGATTTAGGTGAAAACGGAAAAACCATTAAGTTCAAAATGGTTGTCTTAGCACGATTTTAATGCATGTTGTCAAAATTTTACATAACACTAAAAGTTTCACATTTATTTGCCATGAACGTTAAAAAAACCTTGACAATAAATTATGCAACCTTTTCGCAACAAAAACAGCTTTAAATTTTAGCCGGCCATACAGTGGGGTGCATCCCGCTAAATTGATCAATCACAGTGTGCATAATAACCGAGAGAACGAGCAAAATAAACTTCTGATATATTGTCACTCCTGCAGGGAGTACACAGCCTCTTTAGCATGCTCTTCATAGTTCCATTACACTTTTCCGTCATACCATTACACATAGGATGATAAGGCGTGGTAGTGAACTGTTTAATGCTCAAAAGCCTTCGGTACTGAACCCTTGTTAACTGTCTTCTGACATACATCACAAGACTTGCAGTAGCGAGTGACATCTCCTTGGATACCTGGCCAATAGAATGCGCTCTGAATCTTATCAACCGTCTTCTTTATTCCCATATGACCTCCCATGATTGATCCGTGAGCTAATTCCATTATTCGACTTCTCAGTTGCACAACCACCATAACTTGCTTCAGGGGTTTACCTCCGTTCACATAAGGGTGCTTAATTACACGGTACAGAACTCCACCTTTCACTTCAAATGAATTCTCGGACTGGCCTCTCACAACTACGTCATCTTTCTCCCAATATTTCTGTAAACTCACATCATCGCGTTGCATTTGTTTAAGCTTTTCTCTTTCTACAACGGGACTTTTATTGTTACTCGGTACCTTCAGCGGGATACGTTCTCCAGCCTTCTTTGCTTGACTTCTCGTGGTTACAGCACATGCTTGTACATGATCTCGCCAGCTTGGGTCTGGGTCGTCAGCAGCTCTAGCGCCTGGCACATTACCAACAATTAAGTCATAAACAGCATCGGGAAGACACTGCACTTCCACTTAGCCCTTGAGATAAGGTATATCGATATCAATCTTTGCAATACGCACTTTCCTTGCCGTGTTGTCGATTAGCAACATAACATTAAAGTCGCCAGTGAACTGATCCTAGGACACAAGCTCCTTCGCTAGAATTCCACTACAACCAGTATCTCTCAGGACATCAACAGACTTCTCTCCAACTCTACCTTTCACAACAGGCACTTTCTCACTCCAGTCAACAGTTTAACACAAGCACTACTCAACAATGGAATCTTCTTATCACAGGCTAACAGCAGATTGTCATCTTTAATACAGGACTTAACTTCTTCTGTAGGTTTAACCTCGGGTGGCTGAACCAAACAACTGGCGCTCACTTGACCGCGTTGCACAGAGTTACCATTCTTACTGTGTCCTCCTGATCTCCGTCCCCCTGAATGACAGTTTCTAGCTTCGTGTCCCTGCATGTCACACAGAAAACACTTCTTTGCTATGGTTGGGCAGTTGACAGCTTTATGACCTCGGGTGTTGCACTTAAAGCAATGGAGAGCTCTTGGAATAATCTGCTGTTCTCGGCTCCCTCCCTCTCAGGCGGCACTATTGGCTTTCTGCTCGCTGGGCTGAACAAATGTTTACCATGAGCCTCCAAATACTGGTCAGCGATCTTCGCAATCTTTGCCAGAGTTTCAGGTGCCCTTTCACGCAGGTGAATGGCCAAATCTTTCAGGCAAGAGTCAATAAATTGTTCTTCCACGATCAAGTCCTTAAGACCATCAAAGCTCTAGTCAACGTAACAGGTATCTGTCCAGTCGCACAATAAACTGCTCCGGACGTTCATCAACGTGAGGTTTGGATGCCCTAAATTTGCGACGATAGCTGTCTTCGGTAAGGTCATATCTTATCATTAACGCAATCTTTACCTTGTCATAATCCTTAGCTGCTTCCTCCGATAGACGTGAATACACTTCTAGTGCTTCTAGTGCAGACAACAGAGCACTGAGCTTCGATGCCCATCCATCGTTTTTCCACTTAGCTGTCTCTACAAATCTCTCGAACCTCTGCAAATATGCGTCTAAGTCGTCCTTGCCATCAACAAACGAGGGGAGGTTAGGTGCCTTAGCTCAGTCCTCTCTGTCATCTCTTTCTGCAGTACGACCATCACCATTCGCTGCTGCTAACCTAGCAAGTTCTAACCCATGTTCTCTCTTGGCAGCCTCAGCAACCTCCTTCTGTCTCATAAGGTCAGCTTCCAGTTCCAATTTCCTCAATTCTCGTTCTTGTCGCCTTGTTTCTCTTTCTTCGTTCTCTCTTCTCCGTTTTGTTCTTTCTCTTCATCTTCCTGCCTTCTTTGTTCAAGTCTCCGACGTATCTCTTCTTTTTACTCTTCTAGCCGCCTACGTCTCTCTTATTTTTCTTCTTCTAGACGTTTCTCCTCACGTTCTTCCTCTCTGCATTTATCCTCACGTTCTTCCTCTCTGCGTTTCTCCTCAAGTTCTTCCTTTCTGCGTTTCCCCTCAAGTTCTTCCTTTCTGCGTTTCTCTTCTTTTGCTTCTTGATCACGCGCAAATTCAAGCAGGTCCAAACTTTTTTTTCAAGTTGAATAAATTTCTCCATTACACTACGCTAAAATTCCACAGCTCTTTCACTCGCTACAACTTCACAGCACAGTTCCTTTTTTCCAAGTTGTGATCCTTTCCGGGTTAACGGAAGACAACAAACAGTTCCTTGAATTCCACTCTCTCGGACGGGCTCCCGATGTTACGAATTCGATGTTTGATAGTGGCAGGCAGTTCATAGTCTATCAGTCTACGCAAGGATGTCGGAAACAACAAGGATATTTATTCCACACGAACGCAGTAATTCCTCACAAGACTCCACAAGAAGAACACGCTAGGCTTGTAACTACACTTGGGCTTCCGTCACTCTTGTATAAACACATGGCCTCTGCCTATATATCCACGTAACCTCTCTGTTACACTTCACAACCTCTGTCGACACTTTACAAAGCCTCCTAGCTTTACACGCAACCTTTGTCACACTTCAGTAGACACTACTGACTTACGAGATTATTCTCTCAACACTCCTGAGAAAATACCACCTATAAACTACACCGATTTGCTTATATACTTTACAGCAAAAGGTTCTAGAACTTTCCGGTACTACTAAATAAAGTAACATTACAATATCACTCTATTTACAGCAGCAGACGTAAACGACTAAAATAAATTGCTTAGTAATCGTGACATAAAACTAATTAATATGCACGAAACTTAGCATATACGCAAACCTAAGTCACGCAATAATTTTTCGTAACATTAGTCTGTTATTGATGTGGCATTCTAACTTATGTTGCCGTCAAGTATGATAGGTTAAGGAGAATGTGTAGAGGAACCTCAAGTTTGTGTGTGTTTTGAGATTCTGTTTACAAGAGGAAGTGAAAATATATGTTGTAATTCAGTGTTACCCTTGTTGCAATTGATTATATTTCTGTTTCATACATATTATATACTGTTATGT
>CM042756.1:3530078-3542526 GCA_022496165.2 Catalaphyllia jardinei
CCAAAGCTTGTTAACCTTAACCCAGGGTTAAACGTGAACTCAAGAATTACATTTTCTTGTTTAAAAATGTTTTTGACCTCATTTGTTGTATTGTGATCTGTTAAAAAGTTAATATCATTTATAAAGTCACCTATTTTAGCGGAACCGTTTAAATGTTTTTTCAGCAAAACTGTAGTCAAAATTTTGGACATCACACGGAAAAATATACCTCGAGGCTTATCGTTGTTATTTATTAAAATCTCGAACTGATGGGAGTTATTCAGCCTTAAAACCTTCAGGAATGTTGTACTCCACATGTAATATTCGAAGTAAGAAACCTTGCAACAATGCTATTTAGTTCTTCAGAGAAGGTTTCAGAAATCCCGAGTGTACATGTGTAAGAGCGTGAGTTTTTTCCGTAAAGGAGCAATGAAAAATGTAATGATGTTTAGTGCTGCTGAGTGCTGTAATCAGAAGTTAAATAAACCAGTTTGTTACTAGGCTTTTGTACATTATGCTAGCATTTTATTGGCATTTTCCCGGAAAATTAATATTTTTTCCCCAGAGAATACAGAAATGAAAATTTTTTTACGAGCATGAAGACTCAACTTAACCTCTTCACTTACGTATCACTGAAAGGGGACAAAGGATTAACATAACAACAAATCATTTTGAGAATTATCTTCTGGTGTAAGACTTTTACATATATTGTTAACGTGTTTTACTGAACACGTTTTTATTAAGCACATCAAAAACATTTATTTATACCACAAAGAAATAAAAAAATAAAAGTGATACACTAGTTTTGAAACTTATAAATAAGGTATTAGTAAAGCTATTTTCAATGTATTTATGGATTAAATATTGCAGAGAAAAAGAAATAAAAAACTAATGTATGTCAATAGGACTGTATAATTTTCCTTTTTAAGGTTTTCTTGAAAGCTAATCTGTGGAGAGATTTTGTTTCTTCACTTACTGAGTTCCAAATTTTTGCACTCTGAATTGTTAATTGCATTGAAACATTAAAATTATGAAAATTTCAAAACCCCTATGTATGAGCAATAACAGAGCATTTTAGTGACTTTTTTGGGGGAAACTGAGCATTTTAGTGGAAACAATGGAGCATTAAGGTGGAGCATTGTATTGGGGAAATAAAAACATAATGTACAAAAGCCTATTTGTTACTGTCACCCACGATCAGGAGTTCTGTATGGGAACAACCATGCTCTGCATTTGACATTCCTCCCCTTTGGCTGCATTTTGTACCATTTATATATGTAAACTAGTCACCATTATAATCCATCAAATGTTTTCGCTCGCGCGCGATTAGTAGTAACGCGTCACTTGACTGAATATTCCCCAGCTAAAACTGGGGAATATCCGAATGTTATAATCCATCAAATCTTTTCGCTCGTGCGAGTAGTCTTATGGGCTCGACTAGAGCGTAAAACCTCGATCTGATGTTGAGGTCTCATGGCTAAGGGTTGCACAAGAAAACTCATGTAAAGTGTCACGCATAGCGTTACACCCTCACTTGCTTAGGAGTCACGCAACTCTGGGTCGTGCAAGTAAAGTCACGTGTCACGCATAACGTGACGCACTCACTCGCTCACACTCATGAATCACACAACAACATTTTTTCAAAGACAATTCACATTTACTTTGTCTACCAAGCCTCCTGTTTACATGTGGGAACATGTGCTGCAATCCTATGACCAGCGTCCCTTTACAAATCACACAACAGCTCAGTTATTTCAATATCATTTTCAGTGCAGCACTCATAGCCATAAGGATACGTCATGAAATTAGAGGGATCGATCACTCTCTTGTTGAACACCAACTGATACTTCTTGGTTTGTGGTACTGTCTCCAGAGCGTAGTCTTTAACGTCACACACAATATGGTAAGGTTTGACTACATCGGTTTGCCTGGCCCCAGTCTCCAACAGTTCTTGAATTTCATCCAGAACATTCTGATGCAGAACTTCATAATTTAGCTGTTTAGACCCTTCACTGTTGAGGGAGATGCCGCATACTTTGCACTCTTGTTTACCTTTCTAGGTCATGTAACCGTAATTTTTCGGACCCCAGAAGCAAACTCCATAATGTAATCACCTTCACTTAACTCATCTTTGAAATCGCCAAGATAGTCACCGAGCAGTGGGTTTGGCATGTTAGGCTTATGTATGAACACCACACTGTCAGTGTCGAAGTAGACCACACACTCTTTCAACAAGTCGAGGGCTTCGTAGAGGTGAAGACGGGCCCAACAGGTAGTGAAACAGGCCACATAGATGTTCAGATTGGGTGAGATATGATCATTTTCTTTCTCGTGTCTGCAGTGGATCTTCACGCGCTCTTTTGTTAACACACTCACGTACCGGATATCATATCGATCACTTTCATGAAAGGCTGCAAACTTCTGAGGATCGTCAAAATCTTGGACCTGCGTCTTGTTTGTTCTCTGACCAAATTTACCCCACATCGAGTTGAGCATCATATTGCCTAGGGTACATAGCCCGGGATTCTTTTTTATTTTGGCACGATCAAGCTTGATACCCTCTTTGGCTTCGTAGGCTGTCAAATGTCGCTTTTGCTTGCTAGGATCGTTTCCGACATGGCTTGGCCAGCCGCTGGCTTCTTCCTTGATTTTGAGCCAGGTGTTTACGTACGGTTCGAACAACCCCTATTTGGTCCCTGTAAAATGCCATACTTCATGGATTTTTAGGATCACGTAACCCTTCTCCACAGCCTTCTCCTATTCTGGTGTACACCACGTGCTTGTTAACTGACGTTGTTGAGTAGTGTGACTGCAAATATGGCTTCGCTCAAGCATGGGTTTCTCCATCTCTTATTCTACACAGGTGGCACACAGGAGGAAGGTTAACTTACTGTTTTGTCTGAGTGGTAACACAAGATGGTACACCTTTTCTGGGGGTAAGACGGTGCACTTTGCTATGCCAAAGAACTGGGTGATATCTGTATCTTCTGGCTGGCTCACTATTGTCGGATTTCCTATGGGGTACTTCCCATTCGTAGTACCTCAACTGTTCCCCACTTTCAACATCAGCCAGGTGGTAAAGATTCCAGCGTTGGTGCATCCACCGCAAAAGGCATCTCTGGGTTCTAAGGGCTCTACAAAGTCAAGAGTGTTTACAACGTTTCTGATCTCCTCTCTCTCCTTTTTCATTTGCTTCCATTGACATTCCCATATTTCGACCATGTTGTATTTTTTGTCTCTGAGGTACTGCATCTTCTTTTGGGTGCATTGGTATACATTCTCAAAACAACGATCTTCGAGACGTTTGTGAGACTCGGTGTGGTTGGAGAAGCATTTTGGGCAACCATGCCAGAAACACCCGTGGAACTCATAGATGGTGTTGGTGAGTTCGTCGTAGCCATCTGCCTTGTAGTGACTGTTGGGGATTCTGTATTCTCCCCTGTTGGCTGCATGTTGAATGCGATTGTATTGACCTGTGGTCTTCGGAAAACAATGTTCTTGGCAGGACAACCATTCCAGTGCAACGTTGGACTGATTGGTCTTCATGCTCCATCCGTACAAGGGTTCTGAAGCAATGGTGTTGGGCTGCATACGGTTCTGACGCAGGTCTCGATTGCAGGCGGAAGCGATTCTGATACCCTCTTGATTCGAATACCCTCTTGAACGCGAGGCAGCCTTGTTTGAGCAACTTGACATCCGACTCACAGTACTCCACTAACTCGTTTTGGAAGTCAAAATAAACATTGTTCGCCACTTGCTCGTCGTACCATTTTTCGAAGTTTTTATGTCCACTTACCGACATAGACTCGGGCATGTAATTGTGTTTTTCTGGATTGCTTCCCACGTACCCTTGGTTTTCAGAGATATTGAAAAGATGTGGGAAGTACCCCTTTTTCAGTTCTGTCAAGCCGAAAGTCTTGGGGAAAGCAGAGAGAGGCATTTGAAAGAAAGAGAGAGAGTCGATGAAGCAGATGTGATCTAAGGTGACTTGAAGAAGTTTAGCCCCATTACGGATCTGTTCAACGATTCGATGCTGCTTGTGATACTCATCCACAATGAAGTAACCGTCATACCCCTGGAAATTGTGGGCGATCAAAGTTTCGGGGTGGGTGTTGCCGGGTTTCAGTTTTCGTTTCCTACCACTACCTTTTGGAACACCACGTACGTGGGTGAAGGACAATTGAAACGAGTCGTTCATTTCAAAGTTTTCATTGAAGTTCAACATCCGTGACATCTGTTGCAATAAGTTATCCACTCTGTCACTCCCATTCAAGCATTCGCTGGAAGATAAACCGCGATAACCATAACTGTTGGTCAAACGGTTGCTACTTAAATTGAAATAGACTCGGTCTTGGTCGGGGATCCTTTCATGAATGATCAAATTCTGCAATGCTCTGTACACACTATTTTGTAAAACAGCGGAAAATCTTTCTTGAGGAATAAAATTTCCCACCCGACGCAAGTTGGCAGTATAGTGACGCTCTTGAACACCCATCTTCTCACTGTGACGATCCATGTATGGGGTTGAAGGTGAAAATAAAATGGCCAAGTTCCGTCGATGCAAGACTGCCACCTATCTGCTCTTGGTGAGCTAGCTGACGTTGTACGTTGTCAGATGTTTCCCTCAACATTTTATTGACGTCTTCCTCACTTACACTTGTTTGGTTTTCAAATTTATCCATCCATTCATTTAAGATGATGTCATCTTCCCATTCGTCCATGCATCGGTTTAGTTCTGCATCATCTTCAAGGTTAGTCATGTTGAAGATGAATGCATTGAGATACGTAGGTAAGTGTTATATATTTCTCTCTCCTATTGGTATGTTGATGAGTAAGTGTAGACAGCATTGTTCAATTGCAGTTCTGTAAGTGGAAACAATGCTATTGATATGTTAATGTGTAAGTGGAGACAGATCTATTGGTATGTTAATGCATGACAAAGGTCTTTTACCATATTAGGACATTATCTGCTATCTAAATGGGTTGAAGATTCAATTATGTTAATGAAGTTAAAGATGTATAAAAAGGCTTGTTCTCTCAGTATTTGCTATTACAACATTCACCATGAAGAGGCATCCTACAAACCCACTTCCTTTATATAGTGGAAAAAAGAACAAGGTCAGCAAAGAAAAGGTTGAAAAAGTGAGGAGTGAAGGTAGCTATTTACAAAAAATTACAAAATGGTTCTGTAGAGTGGAGACCAAACATTCCAAAACAGAATCGTATTACCTTTTCAAACCATGTAGAGATGTGTACTTTCTTCAAAAATGGAAGGTTAAAATCAGAAATAAACATAAATATGATTACAGAAGAAGACATCCTTAAGAGAATATCACCCTTTCAGAAGAAGCGTAAAGCTATGAAAGAAAGACTTCTTCTGTCGTACTTACAACGCAGAGAAACAGAGAAAAGGAAACGATTGCGAGAAAGACTTGCACATTTAAAGACAATGTGATGTATATTTGTTCAGATGTTAACAAGAAAAAGAAAAAGAAGACGAGACAAGTGGAAGTCACTGAAGATGAAGAGAAAGTAGAAGTGCAAGTTCTTGAAGAAGGAAACGTAGTTCCACTCGAAGACGTTAGTACAGAAGACTTCTTGAAAGAAATGGGTTTTGACATAATTCCAATTGTTGATCCGTCACTTTCACCATCTTTGGGTACCTTACAAGCATTGCACTTAGGACAATACCTTTGTCCCGTTCATTGTGAAGATATGAGACATACTTCCCGCAATGGATGGTTGTATTGGCGATGTCCTGCTACCAATTGTTTTGTCATGACAGGGGTACAGGAAGCCAAGGAATATTTCCCTATGGTGGGTTCCAAATTGATTCATTACTTTAAGGAGAACTGGAACAGGCTCTCTTGTTTCTGTTGCAAACCACCTGTTCTGCGTAAGAGTTGTTCCGAGAAGAACCCTGGAAGAATTTATTTCAAGTTTGAAGGAAAGCAGTGTAACTTCTTTCAATGGGGAGATGAAACACTCCGCCTCAAGAATCGTCAGTGGTTGGAGGGTAGTGGAGACGAAGTGAATGGGAATCATTCATCGCGTGACAAGAATGGTTATCCGGGAAGAGATTACGATTGTGCGCCAGCTAACCCACGAGGAAATGTGAAAGAATACAGCAGTCAAGGTCCTCTCTGGGAGGAAGTCCAAGGCACAAAAGTTTTGTTTGGTAGATAGCACCAACGAGAATTGCATGGTTTACATTATCACGAGATAAAGAAGATGAACTAAGACATTCGTTGTATCGTCAGTGAAGTTTACAAGCTATGAATCCGTCGATGGATCTTATGGAGTTGGAATTTTACAACCGTGCAGCTTCTCTATTCTTAACTGGTTGAATAAAAGACAAAGACGTTTCTTATTGGTCAGTCTTAAAAGCATTGTAAACATGATATAAGGCCTGTTTGAAAATAAAAATCATTTAAAAGTTCACTATGGTGTTGTTCACTTTGTTAGGCTGTGCGAGTTTGTTGTACAGAGAGAAATGGATATGGAGTTGTTTCCGGTGCGAATGTGTCTTCGAGAAAAGAGGAAAAGATCACTCGGGCTTAAATCCCATAGAAGTGTTTCAGATAATTGAAATAGAAGGTTATCCCTTTCGCTATGGCTAAAACCAAAATGAATGGCGTCTATTACGTTTGTTGACGGTGACTCGCTGTGATGAGATACAAAGTCGTTTAGCGGATCGAAAGTCTGAGAAGCTTCCATGGCTTGCTGTATAATGTCTCCTTCGCCGACCATCATTTTTTTCTTTTGTGCCCTGTACTTTTGCATGTACTTCCTGCCTTCCGATAATTTCGCTGATAAATGCGAAGTCTTTCCGCATTAGCCTGCCGCCATTTCTTCTTTGATTCCTTCCTGTTCATTTTCGTGCTAGCCGAATGATTCTCCAAGTTGAACTTGTACCCGCGTAAAATAAGTCATTATCACAACAATTTTATTTTTAAAGAGAAGGCAGTCATTTTGATATGAAAAGCATCTCCGCTTACAGCTCATTCAATTTAATGACAATACATTTAACAATTGCAAGGTGCAATGAGAAACCGCGATGAGAGAAAACCTAATGCCAACGAAAACGAACTCTTAGACTCATGAAACTAATATTTCTTTCCCGCAATGTTGGTAAAACCGCTTTTCAGATATCAACGCACTTCAAGTACGACTCTTTCTAACAGAACCCGAGTTACTGATTTTGTTACAATGAGAGAAGATTTCATTTCTTGACCACTGATTACTGATACAAATGCAGGCAAAGAAAACAAGTCGTAATGTTTATGAAACATAGGGACTATAATATATATATTATATATTTAAGAAAAGCAAGTTGAAATCTCAGATAACATAGAAATCCGAATTCCCTTGTTTACTTAGGTTGTTAACGGGTAATTATGTTATTGTTTATCCATATGTCCTACCTTTTGTTGGGAAAGTTGTTAAATCAAAACACGCCACGTTTCGAAAAGAACAGTACATTCAGTCCAAGAACCACAGTGATTGGAATCGAGAAACGCTTAAAGTCTGAGTTAATTTCGTTGTATCGCTAGCTGGACCATCGAGTTTAATGTTATTGTAGGTTTTAATGACATAGCGTTGGTAATTCTTGAGAAGTAAGTGGAGATCATTGTCTCCACTTGCACAACTACAATTAAACGCTATTGTTCACTAGTCAACGTTGGTAAATAAAACTTTTCCAGATAAATGCTGCAAACTTTATAAAATGTAGGGCTTGAAAAGAACTTACGTTAATAATAAAAATATTATATATACTCATTTTAAGAAAAGCAATGGTTGAAATCTCAGAAGACAGAAATCCGAACTCACTTGGGAAAACGACACTTTTTTATTAGGTTGTTAACGGGTAATTATGTTATTGTCTATCCATATGTCCTGCCTTTTGTTGGGAAAGTTGTTTAATCAAAACACACCACGTTTCGAAAAGAACAGTGCATTAAGTCCAAGAACCACAGTGATTGGAATCGAGAAACGCTCAAAGTCTGAGTTAATTTAATTACATCGCTACCTGGACCATCGAGTTTAATGTTATTGTAGGTTTTAATGACATAGCGTCGGTAATTCTTGAGAAGTAAGTTGAGATCATTGTCTCCACTTACACAACTTCATTGAATACTATCTTTCACTAGTCGAATACCTGGACCATCCAGTTTAATGTTATTGTAAGTTTTAATGACATAGAACCGGCAATTCTTAAGAAGTAAGTGGAGATCGTCGTCTCCACTGACATCCAAGTGAACGCTATTGTTCACTGGTCGAATACCTGAACCATCGAGTTTAATGTTATTGTAGGTTTTAATGACATAGCGTCGGTAATTCTTGAGAAGTAAGTTGAGATCATTGTCTCCACTTACACAACTTCATTGAATACTATCTTTCACTAGTCGAATACCTGGACCATCCAGTTTAATGTTATTGTAGGTTTTAATGACATAGCACCGGCAATTCTTAAGAAGTAAGTGGAGATCGTCGTCTCCACTGACATCCAAGTGAACGCTATTGTTCACTGGTCGAATACCTGAACCATCGAGTTTAATGTTATTGTAGGTTTTAATGACATAGTGCCGGTAATTCTTGAGACGTAAGTGGAGATCATTGTCTCCAATGGTCGAAATGTCAGAAAACAAGTGTATCGTCTGTTTGTCGGAAGTCACAGAACCTTTCCTCCTTCAATGCTGTCGCAAGCCAATCGACAATAACTGTTTTTCGACATGGGTCAGTACGTGCCGCAACCAAAACAATCCGGTAACTAGTCCTCACTGCAGGACGCAGTTGACAGAAACTGGAGAGATCGTAATGGATGAAGCAAATTTTGAAGGTGAGGACTTCTTTTTTCTGTTAAGTGAGGACCTAATGCAAGAAGAAACCCCACCCCCGAGTCCTACAAACGAGTTTTCCGAACAGTTTATGTCTAGAGTAAGACATATTTGGCGTGAACGTCCTTTTTGGAGGGATGACAATGGAGAATGGATGGGCAAAATTCGAGACTGCATACATGGTTATATCATGATTGTACCGTTAGGAATCCAACCGACAACTATACAAGAGAACATGGATATTTATGTTTTTTATTTCGATCGCTATCAAATGTACTACGGATGGGAACATTATCAATAATAGTATTTATTTTTCTCAGAAACAGTTTTACAATACCCAGCTGTGTGGTTCCTATGGAGGGAGAGACCACTTTGGCAAAGAGGGTCTTTTTATTTTGGGCAAATGATTGATGCCACGACAGGATCTTTATTAACAATTATGTTAGGTGATATCACTGAAATTGAAAGCAATGTACATGATTCAATCACGCAACACGATCCTCAGCATCGATTCAGTATTTACCATAATTATCAATTTTCATCAACTGCCTTCAGTGAATAAGATTTAAGTTTAGTGCGTCACATTATGCGTAGCACGTGACTTTACTTACGCGACCCTTAGTTGCGTGAGCAAGTGAGGGTGTAACGCTATGCGTGACACTTTACATGACTTTTCTTGCGCAACCCTTAACCATGAGACCTCAACATCAGATCAAGGTTTTAGGCTCTAGTCAAGCCCATAAGACTACTAGCGCATGGGCAGGCATGCACCCAAAATGGGCAAAGTTTTCTGACGCTTTAGAATTCGGTGCAAACTTTTTTGGCAGACTCAGGGCAAGCCTGCTAGTCGTTTTCAAGCGTTCGATCACGAAATGAAACGGCCAGAAACTACGCGCACTTTAGGTAGGAACAAGCGCATGCGCAGGCACGCACCCAAAATGGGCAAAGTTTCCTGGCGCTTGAGAATCTTTTTAAACTCTTTTGGCAGACTCAGGGCAAGCCTGCGAGTCGTTTGCAAGCGTCAGATCGCGAAATGAAATGGCCAGAAACCTCGGCCATAAGTAGGAACAAGGGCATGCGTAGGCACGCACCCAAATTAAGCAAAGTTTCCTGGCGCTTTAGAATAGGTTCAACCTTTCTTGGCAGCCTCAGGGCAAGCTTGCGAGACGTTTTTAAGCGTTAGATCGCGAAATGAAATGGCCAGAAACTTTGTGCACTTTAGGTAGGACTAAGCGCATGCGCAGGCACACACCCAAACTGGGCAAAGTTCCTGGTGCTTTAGACTTGGTCCAAAATTTTTTGACAGTCTCAGGGCAAGCCAGCAAGACGTTTTTAAGCGTTAGATCGCGAAATGAAATGGTCAGGAACTTCACGCATTTTAGGTAGGAACAAGTGCATGCGCCGGCTACAGCATTTGCATTAGTGCACTATTAGAATTCTACTAATTAGGGAGATTGTAAAAGCATATTTAATAGAGCTTGCCGCGATTTTCGATGCAATTTTTGCTTATATAATCATAAAACATATAATTTCGGACAGTTTGTTGTTAAGCACTTTGTTATTGGACAGTTTGTTATTGGACAGTTCAATAGGCCAATCACATTCGAAGTTGTAGTTTAAATCAACCAATCGCATTCAAAGTTTTAATGACGTGCGTACGTGCGCGCGCGCTTTCTTTGTGTTCTTTGCGCCTAATTACCTGTAGGAGGTTTTTCATCTCCCTTGTAGGTATTTTAATGCGAATTTTCCCCTTCTTTCATAACTTGGCTATTCGTTTCTCGAAAATTGCAATTTTTATGATTAATTGGTAATAAGACTTCGTGTCGTCCAATTCGGTCTGTAATCATACTCGTGATGAACAAATCTGACTCCCGCTTCGCGGTCGTCCGATTTTATTATCACTCGCATGATTACAGACCGAATTGGAATCCACTTAGTCCTATAACCATTACTAATCAAAGAGGTTAGAAAGTAGAGTGATTTTTGAAAACAAAATTCGCAAAATTCAAATTCATGAAAAAAAAAATCAATTACAACTGTTAACTGGAAAATCATTTAACTGGCATAAGGCGAGGGATACGACTTTGCTACAAATCAAACAAATTATTTTTTATTTGGTTTTTCATTTTCCGGTATTCTTTTTCATTTTTTCTCCCCAAACGTGACTGTACATTCTAATGTGAACTTTCCTATCTTTCCGTCGTAGAAATATAAAAACCTCAAGCTTAAAATATCATGGGAATGAACATTGTAGTTTTCCTTAAAAATCTCAATGTCAGCGTGAGGGCATAGTTTGTAATGATCTCAGTTCACAACAAGTTTTATTAACGCCAGCAAACTCTTTCTGATGATGCCTGCGTAATAATATCTAAACTGTATTTCGATTTGCTGTTATAAAAACATAAGATCGATTATTGTAATTAGTACTCTTGAGTGTATCTTAAAAGAGCTGAGGGTGGAAGATTCACGTCTTAGTCATTTTTCTCGACGCAAAATATAAACATGCAGGGCGCGTAAAACAGTGGAGACCGTTAAACTCGCAAACTTTCATTTTGCCACAGAACTTTTAGATTACTTAACTTAAATTCTAATTTCTAAAATAGACAATAATATGAAAGCTTGAAATCTCATTCAATTAAACAAACTTAAAGATCTGTGAATCTTTTATACGCGCATTCAAAATGTTCAAGTCCGCCTCGTTCTCAAGCAGTCGTGAAAAGGGTCTCAGAGTTTTATAACAAAACCTGTGTTTTTAGTACCTTCCCACAATGGAATTTTGGAACTTTCAATATGTTATTAAGGACGCATTGCCGGACGCATAAACTGTTTCGCATTGCTGAAATTAGTGGCAGGTTGACCGATTTTTTTTCCATAAATGACTGGCCTGAATTGCTGTCTCCTGACTTTAATACCTTACCTGTTATCATGCATTTGAGGTCTGGCCCCGGTTGTTCAAAAGCTAGATAACGCTATCGACCGGATAAATCAGAATCCAGTGGACAAATGTTAACAAAACAAACCATGCTATCTGCTGGATATTGATTTATCCAGTGGATAGCGATATCCACTCTTCGAACAACACGGGCCAGGACAGTGCAGTTTTTCCCGCCTATTGAATCCTGATTGGCCAATTCAAATGTCAGGCGCATGAATCGAAGCCGCCGCTTATAAAATTAGATTCAATCTGGCGTAAACAAGAGAAGACAATAAAATCCCTTCGTGCTACTCTAAGATCGTCAGAAACCTCTCCTAACCACAAATTTCAGGTTCCGGACTCACAAAAACAAGCCAGTACACCTTACTAGAGAAAACTATATAAACTTTAATTTGAAAGTCAGCTGACCAAGGTTATAACGTAGGCGCGAAGACGTTTTGCAGGAGACGAATCGTCCCTAGAGACCGCATTCCTTTCTTACAGCACCAAGAATAGCGACCTCTTGTCAGCTGGTCAAAAAACCGAAGTCCCCGATTCACGGACTTCTCCTTAAATAGGCTTTTGCCGATTGACCTAGTGAAAATGGCATATTGTGTTCCTAGCACTACGCAAGAGTTTTGAAAATTATAAAATATAGACGGCACACTGATCCCAACGGCGGATGTGACCAAAATGAAATAAAACGGACTAAAGGACT
>CM042756.1:3542626-3550126 GCA_022496165.2 Catalaphyllia jardinei
GAAAAGCTTCCGCAGTTGCCATTCGCCAAAAAGGAAGTAGAGATGATTGGACGAATACTCAACATTGAGCCTCTTACTGGAACCAGGGCAACAAAGGACGCGGTGCTGCAACGACTTTCATCGGTTGCTTTAGTACACATTGCAGCTCACGGCAGCGGGGAAACGGGAGAAATTGCTTTGGCTCCAAACCCTAAAAGAGCATCCCAGATCCCTGTTGAGGAAGATTTCTTGTTAACAATAGCAGATGTTCTCAGAGCCAGGTTTCGAGCAAGAATGGTTGTGCTCAGTTGCTGTCATAGTGCCCAAGGAAAGATTAAGTCGGAGGGAGTTGTTGGTATCGCGCGCGCGTTTCTGGGTGCTGGTGCTCGTTCTGTTCTACTGTCATTATGGGCGATTGATGACGAAGCCACTCTGGAGTTCATGAAGAACTTCTACCAACATTTGGTCAAAGGGAAAAGTGCCAGTGAAGCTCTGAACCAAGCCATGAACTCTATGAGAGAATCTGAGGAATTCAGTGAAGTGAAATACTGGGCCCCATTTGTTCTTATCGGTGATGACGTCACACTGGAATTTAAAGCAAGCAATCAGTTATCTTGAATGTTAAGTAAAGCCGTGGGTTGAGTTAGCTGACTTGACCTAAAGGTGGGGAAGTGAGGAACAATAAATTTTAAAGCTGAATTGAAGTTCAATATCAAACGTATCGTAACTTTTTATTTGTGAGAGGTCGTTTATTTTTAAGACCACGTATGTACATAGTCATTTACGGCGGGCCTGCTTCATAGTAGACAAACTGAAAGTGTTCACTTTTAGGATTGCTTAGGCCCGGTTCATACGTCGCATTTCTGCCGTGTCGAATGCAGTTCAAACAAAAGATAATAGAGCAAATCATCTCATTATTCATTGACTCAATTGCATTCGACACGGCAGAAATGCGACGTATGAACCGGGCCTTAATTGCATGCTTTGAGTAACTTTAGTTTGTTATGGATCTCACCTAAAAGCAATGATTTCCTGGAAATTAATTAGTTTTTCGATATTTGTTTTTTTCGTGGTTGTTGTTTCTTTTTTTTGTCTTTACAAACCTGATTTGGATTGAAGTTCTTGCTGTTATTAAAAGCAGAACATGAAAAAGCCATCTGACAGTTAAATAACAGCGGTTTTGGAACATGATTAGGTAAAGACGAGTATCCGCAAATTCAAATCCCGTCAAAAGCATTGCATAACTGTATAATTCAATTTCTACCTCTTAATTTTTTAGATGTATCACATAGAATACGTAACAGGTGAGACTTGAAAAAATGAATTGATTAAAAAGTTAAATGCTAAAAGATTTTTAACATACATATTTATAAACGTGTTTTAAAAATCTTTTAGCGTTTAACTTTTTAATCAATTCACATAGAATACCATGAAAATCTAAAAACGCCGTTTACTGTTTGCACTGAAATATCTGCATTAGTTCCGGAGATATATAAGTTGTATTTCTGATGATGTCGTACAGTCAACCAAATCGTATCAAGTATAGAAATAAAGGGCTATCGTGACTAATTTGAAGCAGAAACCATAGAAACTTGGTAGGCTAATAGTTCGACAGGCAACACAAATACGACTATAAAAAATTCTGTTCCCGTGGCAACTCACTCTTTTCCTTAGTGATTGTCAACTCGAAAAATATTAATCTAGGCCACAATCTCGAGCTAACATAATTTATGTGCATGCTTGCTGGATCATGCACATGAAGCATCATTAGCTTATATAAATACAGAATGCCAAGTGTGGCCAGAAAAGCCATTAATATCGAGGAGGTCTAGAACCCAGTATGTTGTCATGGTAACAAAACTGTTCAGCTCGTATTGTCCAGCACATTTAGTAGAATCTTACTCCAAAGAATCAAAAATTTCTGACACAAATTGCCTGACTATCCTTCTTCATCATCTTTGATGAGCCTATGACGTCATCAGTTGGCCAATTCGCATATTTTAAAAATTTGAATATCTCTGGAACAAAACACGATATTTGAAAATAGCAAGCAGCATTGTTCTCCTAACACAGACTTCTTGTTTATTTTTTAAACGGCTTAGAAAGGAAAGGTGCCATTACAGTATCACTTTAAGGGTGTTGTTGCCCACATGCCTGATTGATCTACGGACTAGTTTTGGCGTTGGTTAATTGAAATCTTCTTTGGTTTATAGGTGTGACAAAGACGTTGAGTATACCGGTACATAGCTGCCTACTCTCATGTTGGAACAATGCACATGAAGATACCAGGACATATATATTGAGCAACTCTTACAATATAAGGCTTACCAATCAACTGCAAGGTATCAATATCTGCAGGGAAATTAACATCAGTGAAAGTTTCACAGTAGTTTATTTAGTTTGATGTGGCGTTCTTGATAGACCATTTTACAGTTGTGTGCTCAGTTGCCTGGCCAATGAATGCAAGCGAGGCTGGAGGTGACCTTGCTTTTATACAGACCTCTTTTCTGATTCAAATTCTAACAAGTTAGCATGAGAACAACTTGACTTACACAACAAAAACAGTGAAATGTGTTTCAAAACAAGGTAACTCGTAGCCTCGCTATCATTAAGAGGCCATGCCACTAAGCAGACAACTGTTAAGCGATCTATTTCAGTTTCTAGTTTCCGTGCCTGCGATACATCATGGTGGCTGCATCGAACATAGCAAGTCCAAGTTGAGTTTACTTGCAAACCCTATTAAGATTTCTGTTTCACCCAAAGCACTGTTTCATCTTTTTCTGTTATTGTAAAACCTGAAAATTGCTGCCTCTGGGCAACACTTATTCTACGTTGAAAAAAATTACATGATGCACTGCGGGTGGTTCTCACCGGCATCGTGCAGGTAATTAAGGCCTTAGAATTAAGCAATACTTATTCTGTAGTGTCCGTTTGACATAAAAAAGGACTTTTCCACAAAAAAGAAAAAAGGTTAACGAGCATTAGTCTGTGTAAAGTTAACACGTAGGGTTGTTAAGTAGAAGAATGGTCTCTGTAAGGAAATACCAGAAGCTAGCAGAGGCGAACAATTTCAATATTTGTAAAAGAAAATTAACTAGGAGTTTGACTGAAAATAAGTTAACGTTACATTTATAGAGTTTTTTTTTTACAAAAGTTAGAATGTATAAGTTTTTGTAACTAGTGTTTTAATCTGTAATTTTGTCATTGTTCAATTTATGATATTCACGATAACTACAACCTTTCGTAACAAATTATCTTGTCTTGCAGCCAGGTTCAATTTGTTTCTTTTCCCCCAAAGTAATAATAATTCGTCCTTAATATATACTTTTGCTACAAAACTACAAAGAAACGTTTGTTGCTGTATTATAAATTAATTCTTTTCCAACTCTACTGTACTGAATTCATGTATTGTTTATTGTACATCATGAATGCAGTAAAAACCCGCGGATAATTAACCTAGTTTTTTTAAAGTTAGCCTCCATTGATTCTTATATAAATGGTTTTTAATTTAAAATTAAGCTATTTAGTTTATAATCAGGTTCTTGTTTTATTTTTCAATTTGTACTCATGGGCGTGACCATCATATTGAATTTTTCACAGTACAGTATTTTGCTCTTAGGCTAGGTTTTGGTACCTTTTTAGTATCGCATGTAATGTTCTGTATTATATTGAGAAAATTCTATTTTGTGAACATAAGAACCTGTATTGAGATTTTAACCTAGAATGGTTCTTATGTGAAGGGTGCTTATCTGGGAAAACTTAGCTTAACAAGTTCTTTAATTTTAAGTTTTTATATAGGTGGGCTTTTACTGTAGTACTTTTTAGCTTTCTTTGATAGTTTAAAATAATTTTGATCTGCCTTAGATTAAATGTTAATAGAAGCATTTGTTTTCGTTACCTCGTTTTAGACCAGTGGGTCTTCGTTTTAGACCAGAAGGTCTTCGTTTTAGACAACAGGGTCTTCGTTTTAGACCAGTGGGTCTTTGGTCTTCGTTTTTGGGTCTTCGTTTTCGACACATCCGTAAACCAAGAGGAATCCAAGAGTTTGACTTGTGATCCATACAAAATCTGCTTGATCGCTTCACACTTCTTATTAGAATTATTAAACTCGGACTTCCAGTCATTTACGGTTTTGAAAACCCCCGGTGAAAATCGTGACCGGTAGCATGTCACAAACCAAGGTCTCGCTCTATAAACTTTTCTGGATCGCTTGACAGTTCTTAATCAGCATATGATAGTTTGAATTAAGTGGGTTCCTTCTGTTCCTTACATTTGAGAAAAATTTTCAATATGAGACTGCCAGCCATTTAGTGTTTAGAAAACCTTCACCAGATGCCGGTCATTTACGACATTTACCCACAGGATAATAATATTGCGGGTAATATTGTCCCATTGAACGCTCAGAACTGTGTTATACAGAGTTTCAACACGATCAAAAACTGATTCCCGGCTATCAGAATCCAAGTTTGGCGAGGCAAGTTGTTCTAAATGTTTGACAATAGGCCATCTCCGAGTTTTCTGTTTCAAAACGAGTCTATAGCAAGTGAAAAACCTTTCACATGAAAATGAGTTCTAAATGCAGTTTCATGCTCATGCAAATCAAAGTCATTTTCATAAGAATGGTTTCGCACTTAGACTCACTTTGAAACAGAGGCATAAGTGAACTCGCAAATGGCCTATTTCAGCATGATCTCTCCTTTAAATTAACCATTTTCGTTAATTCTCAAGTTCATTTGAATTACGATTATAGTTAATTTGGAACACTTACAGTCTGAAAGGAATTCTGGGAAGTAAGCATTTTTGTTGAAAAAGAACAATCATCAGTGTCCGGACAGGACTCGAACCTACGAATCTTCGCTTTCTGTTCCTTTCCTCTAACCATTAGACCACCACGTTGCTGGTTGGACAAACTTCTATTTTGAAACAATATAATTCATACACTTATTCTACACCCTGTAGTAAGCATATATAATTACTCGCCAAAAATAATTTCAAAAAGTGAATGGAAAAGGTCAATCACCAAACCATAACAAAAAGCTAACCATTTAGGATCTGCGCTTAGGCCTAATCATTGTACATCAGTGATATTCTATGCAAAACTCTATTAAATATTTAGTTAAATTTCTTCCCGTCGCCTTGTTCTTCCGTGGCCTAGTGGTAAGTAGCCGATCCTGCAAGCGTCGGGTAATTCCTGGTTCAACTCCAGTCCAAATAACACGATCTTTTCTTCAATTTGCTCTATTCTGAAACAGCCTGGAAAACAGTGTTCTAAATTAACTATAATCGTAAATTCAAAGGAACTTGAGAATTAACGTTAATGGTTAATTCAAAGAGGAGATCATGTTGCCTATTTCCTCGCAACCTCTGCCATTGAGAGTAGCATAAATTTTCCTTCAGCGGGAAGAAAAGGCATTATTAATTTATCATTCGCGACAGATCCGTTAGGACGAACATAATTGGAAACACGAATAATTAGCATCGATGTTTCGCATAACACCATATATGGACACGAATAATAGCATGGAGGTCTCGCACAACACCATACGGAACGAGACAAACATAATTCGTAACGAATAATCGAATACAGAAACAATAAAACAACAGCAACGATTTGGCGAACATCATCATTTGAGAACACTTTAAATACAATTCGTGACATCAAAAACACCAAAATATTAAAAACCGCATCGGCAAACAGCATGATCAAATTCCACACTTAATTTTGGCGGTAATCACCCCTCATAGGCAACGCAAGTTGGTTGATTGTAAGATGAATATGGAGTTTGGAGGGAGGGACCACGGAAATTTGTTGTCAAATTAAATATTATCCCTGATTCTTATTCGCTGTTGGTAGGGGTTCTTTAAAAATATATATTTCAAACTTCTGCCTCTTTTACGACTGATTTTTTTTCTTCTGAATAGCAATAACAATAAAAGAGTAAAAGAAACACAAGAAAGGATGGTGGCGGAGATCTTACTACCGGAAAATTCTTGAATCACAAAATTAAGTTCAGCGTCTTTCCAGTATTATCTTGATGTACCTCGTTTTGAACTTTTGTTGTGTTTTGTTGTGTGTAACTGAGATTTGTCGACTAAGTTTCTCTTTGCCCAGATTCCAAGGCCTGTTGAAATTTCCTACCACGGGGATGGGCTGGTAAACTAGTCATCGTGAACAGATACAAAATTAAAGCTGGCGTTTTCAGTGGGTTGCATTGCAGCCCATCGTCAGAGAGACAAAATGTCAGCTTTTAAATTTCTTTATGGTGGTCATGCAGTTCATCTTTTTAAATTGATCAACTGGTAGAATCAAATGTCCATCCTTTTACAGCAAGTATTCGACAACTTTGTGAACAAAAATGACATTTTATTACTCAGTGATACGCACTCATTTAGTTTCAGTAAAAAAAAATCTAAAACACCTAAAACATGAGCAAGCTTTCTTTCTTCCAAGAACCTAAAGTTCACTCCATATCATGAAAGACTTAAAAGCTTTGTTTAACCGTATTCGAATCAAAACCTTCATGTTTTGTTCTCCGTCAAACGCTAAATTGGATAGTGTACTGTTCTACCATCAGCAAGTGCTCTCTTGATTAACTGATTCAATTGCTGAATGAGATATGTCGAATTCCATTTGCTTCAAATCACAACATAATATCACTAAGGCTTTAAAGGGACATTCATATATATCCGGCCGGATATATCTCTCAGAAGTTTTAACAGGCCTAGGGGCCCCGAAAAAGATACTTACTTCTAGATGTTGTGCTTTTCTACCAAAAGAGTCTAACACTCGATTCTATGTACTACACTGTTTTAAATACCACATGTCTTTTTGTAGAATTACTGAATCACATCTTGCGATACGCTTCTTTCTTGGAAACCTTGGCATCGGGTGGCAAGGATTGATACTCTTTAATGGCTGCCAGGAGTCTATCGATGTGTTCTTCAGTATTGTAAATGTGCGGGCAGATTCGTAAGCCACCAGTTGACGCCACCCCAATACGGTGCTCTGTATACAGCCATTCGAATAGGGCAACGCCCTCATCTGGGTCGTCAAAATGGACCACAACAACCCCGTGGCGCCTTGCTGGGTCTAAGGGAGTGGTCAGAGTGTAATTCATCGCAAGCAAACCGTCTATTAGTCTTTGCACAAGGTACTGGATCCTCAGGTCGATTTCGTCGAAGCCGATTCTCCTAAGTACCTCGGCAGTGTACAAAAGACCCATTAGAGTCGGATCATTTCGTTGGCCAAGGGTCTCAAACCGTCGGGCGTCTGTGTAAAGCTCTGTGGGCAATACTATCTTAGCATCGTAGCCAAAGTTGTTGGGCCAGAAGTTAGTGATGCGGTCCTTTTTCATATAAAGGATACCTGCTTCTTTAGGGCCAACAAACCACTTGTGAGCGCTGGCCGCGTAGCTGTCACAACCCATGTCTTGCAGATCGTGCTGAAGGGCACCCCACCCTTGCGCGCCATCTACATGTACATGTATAGTGGGGTCAGCATCATGGACAGCTTTGCAAAGA
>CM042756.1:3559479-3575542 GCA_022496165.2 Catalaphyllia jardinei
GAAGCTCCTTTTTCATCATTTTCGATAAGACCAGTAACAAAAGTTGCTCACAGTTGTCTTTATCGTCGCTCTGAACTAGGGAACTAATTATAAGGCAGGTATTAAATAGGGTGTCGAATGTTTGGTCACGTGATAAATAGGGTAGGGAAAATCGCAGTAGGTAAGAGTGTCGCCGGAAAGAGGGCTGCACATCCCATCCCACACATCCCACACAAATGT
Organism: Catalaphyllia jardinei; assembly: GCA_022496165.2. NCBI lineage: Eukaryota > Metazoa > Cnidaria > Anthozoa > Scleractinia > Caryophylliidae > Catalaphyllia > Catalaphyllia jardinei. The sequence continues at coordinate 3,559,699 of CM042756.1, forward strand.
TCTGGGAATAACCCTCGTCTTGAAGGAGGAGAGGGGAGGGGAGGGGGCAACAGGCGGCTTAGCGTCAGTGTAGCTTTCATAAAATCTCGCCAAGAGGACTTCACGAAGATTGACTTGAGGTTTGAAGCTAAGTAACGTTGATTTTAATTGTGTTGCTGGACACTTTGCTTGGTTGTTCAACTTTGTTTGACATACTTGAGGGTTCTGTGTTGAGAAGGAAATGTCACGTCTATGTGTGGTGGGCCAATATCCAAGCTAGTGGGGTGGTCATGGGACTTCAGGCCTCTTGGACTGACTGGAATTCTTTGCGACTGCAGCCAGATATGTAGATAACATAACGGTTCATAAGGTAACGAGCCTTACCTCTTGCTATGGCTTTGATGTAAGTTGGCTGCAAGTTAAAAGCGGCTTGTGCGTCATTCAGAGATTCACGAAAATTTCCTGCCGAATACCGTTAAAGATAATACAGAAAGGTATAAGCCATATATGAAAAAACAGAACAGAGCTCTGAGAAAAATGACAATCATTGCAAATGGGGAGCCTCTTTCCTGATATAGCGGAACAGACGTGTAAGAGATGAAACAGGAGAGAAAGGTAAATTATTCATTCTTTTCGTTCCTTTATTTACTCTCTCCCTACTCAGCAAGATTGTGTTCTCCCTGTGGACAGTCTTTACAGCAACTGCTGGAAAAGCAGGATCTTACCTAAATAAAAATAAGCCGTTGATCTGTTGTTGTACAGTTTGGCCTTCAATTCGTCATCCGTGCAGTTCACTTTAATTCCTTCTGTGTAGAACTTTATGGCGTTGCTGAATTCCTTTTAACTGTATGAATCATTACCTTCATTTTTAAACTCTTCGGCTTTTTCTTTTTAACAAAAACGTAGAAAGAAACTATAACGGATATAATTAGCCGACTATGTTACATAAAATCTAATAATAAAACTTCTGATACAAAAACAATACTTTGAAGAAACAAAGGCCTTGGGATACCGTCATAGTGAACAGTGTAGCTGATTCATAAATACGACCAACATAGCCTCCTCAATTTGTTAGAAATGTGGTCTATAACCCTGCCTTTCAAATCGACTTTATAAGATAGATAGCTCAGTTTCTATCAACTAAAAGGTTTGAACTCTGACACGTTTCTACTGCAGCTCATGAATCTGCTCATTTTTTTCAAAGTAGTCGAAAATAAATTCGATTTATAGTACCCACGTTTAATGGCAATTGACTGAAAAACTCTCTTGAAACTCTTATCCCTCACCTCCAAGTGACTCGCAATACAATAAAATGTTTGGTAAATACTTAACATCTCTTTTCTTACTCCTGAAGTGTTCCGATTGTTTCAGGTCTTTAATTTAATTTGAGGTCGAAGATAATCAATTGTAACGTCCGAGAACTAAGATAAACCTACAGTTATGCAGAGTGCGTTGCATCCGATCATTAAACGATCGACTACAACCATATATAAGCTTCAAAAGGCTAGTTTGGCAATAAAAAGTAGTTATTCGATTACATTTGACTGACTATGACGTAAGGAGTACATATGAATGTTGTGCCGCGTAGCACTATGGACACAAATGATGTAACAGAGAATTAACTCTGAAGTGTAAATTTTAGTGCTAGCCGAGGTCAAAAGATTTTTTCTTTACCTCGTGTGGTTCCCTGATTCCCTTTACTAAGGCTAACGCGTAGTGGGTTATTCATGGGTTAAAACTAGCACTAAAATTTACACTTCAGAGTTAATTCTCTGTTACATCATATGACGTAATGAGGTTTGATTGAATCAGTGCAATTCTTGAGAATTATTCCAACAACAGCTTACCTCAGTTTAAAAGTAAATGCGATGGCATCCTTGTTTGCCAATGCTCTACAATGCGTAGCACACATACAGAGATTTATCAAGTAACTGTTGAAGGATACATCTCCACACCTAGACTTAGCAGACTGCTTGAGCAAATCGAGCCCGACCTTCTCTGTCCGACCTCGTAGCTCAGTCGGCAGAGTAACGGTAGATCTAATCCGGAGGTCGTGGGTTTGATTCCCATCGAGGTCAAAATATTTTTTCTTTACCTCGTATGGTTCCTTGATTCCCTTTACTAGGGCTAACGCCCAGTGGGTTATTCATGGGTTAAATTAGCACTAAAATGTACACTTCACAGTTAATTCTCTGTTACATCATTTGTGTCCATAGTGCTACGCGGCACAACATTCATATGCTTGAGCAGACAGGTTTGACTTCAGTGGGAGTGGCGGGGGGGGGGGGAATACCCTCATTCCTTTACGGTGACTGCGCCCGCCGTACAAACGGGAGTTAAAATTGGGCTGCTTACCAAAACGACACGATAATAGTGTTTTTCTTCACAGCTAATAAAACATAAAGACAACACTTAAGTTGCTTCGGTCTTAAACTCGAGAATTCTGGGTTGAATTTGACGAGGAACAGCATATTTTGTTGCAAAATGACTCAACTTTTATCCTAAATGGCGACAGCGATGGATAAAACAGTTGCAGAAAGTGATCCAAATTAAGGACTTGGAGACTCAGAATATTTCATGTTTTTCATTTTTTACAATCTGATATTGTTTTTTGAAGTTATAAATACTTTTTCGTGAAACGCTATAAATTTTGTAGAAAGACCTGCCACTAATTGCGACATAACTTTTCTCTTTACCATTCATTTAGGAAAAAAAAAGTCCCAAAGAATCCAAGTTCGGGAACATGTCAAAACTTGTATGGCTATCAACTAGCGCTCTGATGCGACATGAAAACGAGGTAGCTAACCGGAAGTTGCTTTCATTCTGCTTGTTGTTGGCAGAATTGCACTCGATTTGTCCAAATTTGCGCCCGGCTGCCTCCGCGCCAGAGAAGAATTGAATAGAGCCACTCAGGGTAACTACAGAGTTCGCAGCAGAACAAACCTTCCAAATCATCTGATATGTTGTACTCAATGATAAGCCCCCTGAAAAGGGGGATACGGACAGACTCTACTTGTCCAGATTGAATTAGATTATGAGCTAGAGATTTCTATGAAGTGATAGTTGATGAGGCCGGAGACGAATAATGTAATTGCTTTAGTAGAATTCTTACTAAAATTCACTTCAAATGACGGTTTCCAATTATTTCTCCGGGCAAGGAGAGCCTGCAATGGTCCTTATACGATTTAAGTATTTGCGTTCAGAATCTGAAGAAATTGCTGATTTTCTCGCCCGCCGCCTAGCTTTTGACCGCGCGCCATTCGGAAGCAAATCTCGGAATAATCCATACGGAGAGCCTGTTTGCAGGCTACATAAGATCGAGTATTGTAATTAGTACTCTTGAGTGTATCTTAACTAAGCTGAGGGTGGAAGATTCACGTCTTCTAGTCATTTTGCTCGATGCAAATTATAAACATGCAGGGCGCGTAAAACAGTGAAGGAGACCGTTAAACTCGCAAACTTTCATTTTGCCACAGAACTTTTAGATTACTTAGGTTAAATTCTAATTTCTAAAATAGACAATAAAATGTTAGCTTGAAATTTCATTAAATTTAACAAAGTTAAAGATCGATGTTTAAACGCTCGCTCAAAATGTTTAAGTCCGCCTCGTTCCCACCCAGTCATGAAAAGGGTCTCAGAGTTTTATAATACAACCCATGTTTTTAGTACCTTCCCGCAATGTAATTTTGGAACTCTCAATATGTTATTAAGGACGCATTGCCGAGTGTAAAACCGTTGAAATACCTTGAAATACCTGCATTTTGCATTCCTACTGCGCACGATTTTTGAGTCATCAGCGCGCGCACATGAGCGCGCGCGCGTACAAAACATAGGAAATTTCCCTCAAACTAAGCTCGATAGCGAGATAAGAGCTCTTTTTCTCTTAAACGAGCACGGTGACCCCCACTTTTTATTTTATAAATTCAATGGGAACAATATCCGCAATAACTGAGAAAAAAATTGGCAGAAATCTATGGCTACTTTTTTGGCAAATGAAATAAATGCTACAGATAGAGACGTAACGGGTCCAATAGAGGAAGTCCAAATTATGTTTCCTTTAAAAGATAAGATATCAATTAATAATGCAAGGTATTTGAAGCCATTTTTTCTGGGACGTAGATGGATAAGAAATCAAAGAAAGTCGAACTCTGTGTGGTATAACAGGCTGCATTGAAAAATAATCGAGCTTATTTTTCCATATTTTTTGGCCCTAGGCTTGAATACATGTTTGAACGGAGTTTGAAACCATCGCTACATATAACAAGGAGATTTAACACCTTTTAAGGACGTTCGCGCCCAAAAACCTCCCACGTACAGATTTTTTTAAAACTTTGACTGCAGTTAGAAAATGATAAGATTAGATTAAAAATGTAAAAAATAATCGGGGGTCACCGAACTCGTTTTGAAGATAAGGCGTAGCACAGACCATAGCATTTCTAGGATTTTCAATTATTCGAGGCGATTCTGGCCGGATTCATTACTATCGGCATATATTTAAGTTGAAGAATCATATCTAAGTTATGTATGTTAAACACAGCATATATAGGCCTATTTGATAGATCTTTGCTACATATGTCATTAAATCAGCTAAAACTAGCCTTAAAAGCTACAACCTCTAAGTAACGCACACCTGTATCAATGTACCAATTCGAACCTATTTGAATAGTATATGGGAAATAATTAAAACTTCCCACGTACAGATTTTTTTTGTTTTTTAGTATAATGGAAAGAATCAGAAAAGGAAGTGATCTGCAGAAAAAAAAGTGGGGGTCACCCAGCATCCAACAAAAATATTCGCACACCAAGTTAACGCAAAGGTCATCAGCTCTATATTTTGTTAAGTTTTCGACTCTGTGCGCGCGCTTGAAAATGACGTGGCACGCGCGTGGGCAATGAATAGCGTGCGCACTAGAGATGCGCAGTAGCAATGGGCGCGAACGTCCTTAAGTGCTGAAGTAGTTTTCGTTACTTCTTGAAATTACTTGCACGGACGACAAATACTGACGTGTGGCAGGCTATCGTAGCGCGCTACTAAGACTCGGAAAAACTGTAGTAAGCCACCTCTCGCCCATTGCTACTGTGCATCTCTAGTGGCGCGTGCCACGTCATGTATTTCAAGCGCGCGCATCGAGTCGAAATTCAATAAAATATAGAGCTGATGACCTTTGCGATAACTCGATTTTGAAAAACGCCAAAAGTTATGCTCGGTGTGGTAAATAACTGTGCCAAAAATTATGCTAGCACAATTGACAAAAGCCTACCTTCAAATCTAGCAAATCTGATTGGCTGAAAATACGAAATGAAAACTCTGCGCATATTCGGAAAATCAGGTCTGTCTAGAGATCGCTAGCAGTTCTTGGTGCTGACCAAAAGGAGTGCGGCCTCTGGGGACAACAAGGCAGGAAACGTGGATGCAACGCATGCGTCGTTAAGCGTAATCGTTATTTCACCTGAATTGAAATTAAACTTTCGAATTCCACTCTTTTTAGTACATCTACGACAAAAAATAAAGGGTGAAATACTTCCATTGATAGGCAGTATTCTCTCGGAAGTACTTTTCCCCTTCAACCTCATCTCTGATCACTTCAGAAACCTCTTGCCCTGCCCACGATGCTAACTCCAAGCTATCGTAGTATCTAGAAATTTAGATTTATCCATCTAATACATTACCAAACGTCCCTACAACGAGCTGTGGTATGATTAACAAAAACAGTACTCTTGAGTTTCGTTAAACCTTTTTTACGGACTTAATAACTCGTTAACACTGTCATTTTTGCGCAAAAATTTCTTAATACGTCAAAGTTAGAAAACTAGTCGAATTAAATACTGAACAACGGAACCCAACAGTTATTGCTAATTATTATTCAACAAATTGTAACACGGAAAGCCCTATTTTTTTTCAGGCTTCTTCTTTCCAATTGCTTAAATTGGAAAATCTACTGCGACGACTACTACTTCCAACATAAGGGTAGACAGTTATCACTGTTTTTTTTTCAACGTCCGAGTCATACCTATGAAGAAAAAGAAGAACCCAATTAGCCTTCGTAAAAACTTTAATTGTCGGAGACTGGGCCCGTGCCAGTTGACTGACAGAAAATTTATGTAACAACATGTTTGTGCAATCGCTCAAATACAGCGCCATGTGATGTTGTGAGCCGAGAGGCGTGAGACATTTTTGTAGTATTCCTCGCGAGTTTGTGAGGTTTTGTTGTGGAATTTGGAGGCTTCCCGACAAATAGAATATTTACTTTAATCAAGCAGGCAAAGGTCAGGAATGAGCGAAACTACACACTTACGCAATGCTGCTGACGCTTTGTGGATACTACATTTTATCTTAGAATAGTATTCTTAAACCGCTGTCTTTTACTGATAAATGCCTTTCCGGCATTCGTCTTTTTATCACAGCAAAAATCTCAGACAAAATCAGGTTTGGAGAAGGAAATCAGAACGACAAACTTCTTATACCAAGAAAGTGACAGTGAAAATTGTCCGGGAAATCATTGCTTTTAGGTGAGATACACAACAAAATAAAAATATTCAAAGCAATACCTCTTACTAAACTCGTCTTCTCGGTCCGTACTGTAAGTTAAGGACCGAGTTTTTTCCCCTTCGATTTATATTATGGTCCATGCGCGAAGCGCGGGGGCCATAAATCGTAGGGGAAAAACGAGCATCCGCAACTTACGGTACGGACCGAGAAGACGAGGTTAGTAAGATATTTATTATATCTCTATTGTGTGTTGACGGGGTTGGGAACGATTCCCATTCATGAGGAACGGCTTCAAATTTATCAAGCAGGTCGAAAGCAAACCGAGTCAATTTGAAATCGTTTTTAAGTCGTTAGCACACTCTAGTACATAATTTAAAGTAAAAGAAAGTTTTAAACTTTTACTTGCTATATAGAAAATTTGGTGATAAATGACGCTTCAGTTTTGGAGCAAAAACAACTTGAAATTTTAGCGGGCCGTGCGGGAGAGTATGGCCCGCTAAATTGACCAATCACAACGCGCGTACTAACTTAGAGATATAATAATGTAAATTATGCAGTCCTAAATTTGAACTCTTTCAGTTTTTCCAGATAAGGCGCTCTCTCGTCAGTAGAATGATTATATACGAACGAATAAACAATGCAAATTACAATACGTTCATATTGAACTTCAATTCAGCTTTAAAATTTTATTGTTCCTCACTTTTAGTCAAGTCAATTAACCCAACCCACGGTTTTACTTACCATTCAAGATAACTGATTACTTGCTTCAAATTCCAGTGAGACGTCATCACCGATAAGAACAAATGGGGCCCAGTACTTGACTCTACTGAACTCCCCAGATTTTCTCATAGTGTCCATGGTTTCTTGCAGAGCTTCACTGACACATTTGCCTTTAACCAAGTGTTGATAGAAGCTCTTCATGAACTCTAGAGTAGCTGCGTCATCAATCGCCCATAATGACACTAGAACAGAACGAGCACCGGCTCCCAAAAAGGCGCGTGCGATACCAACCACTCCTTCAGCTTTGATCTCTCCACGGCCACTGTGACAACAACTAAGTACAACCAGTCTTGCTCGCAGTCTAGCATTCAAAACATCTTCCATTGTTAAAAGATAGTCTTTCTCCTTTGGACGCTGGGATGCCCGCTTAGGGTTCGGTGCCAAGGCTATTTCGCCGGTTTCCATACGACCATGAGCTGCAATATGTACCAAAGCCACCGAGGAGATTCCTTGTAACACTGCATCTTTTGTCGCTTCCGTTCCAGTGAGAGGCTCGATGTTGAGTATTCGTCCAATCATCTCTACTTCCTCTCTGGCGAATGGTAACTGCTGAAGCTTTCTTCTCTGATATTTAACTTCTTGTACCCACGGATCTCCGATGAGCAGCGCCCCAGTTTTGCAATGGTAATCAGCAGGAAAATCCGTAATCAGTTTCAAACTGAGCAGGGAGGGAATCACTCGGATTCTGAAACATTCACCCAAGTACTTGGAATTACAATCCATGAATGCCACGTACGGAACCAAACACAAAGGACCTTCGGGAACAAGTGTAAGTTCCTTACCATGAATTAAGTCCGCAATAGGACTAATTATCAGATCGTAAAATTTCCTTAACGACGTTGGGTCAAGATGCAACGGAGGGGATACTGTTTGCTCATCTGACCTCTCATTTGCGGGGATTTCATCTCTTAACTGTAGCGAGCGATCTTCACACTTTACAACAGCTCGGACATCAATTTCATTGAGAGTCGTCTGTGCTAAGGACTGCAAAAATGTTGTTACATCATCCACCCGAGATTTCTCAACGATTTCCTTCCTTCTCAGTTTGACGTCGTTTTCTTTCTGGCTCACCCAGAAAACGATTTCTTGTTTGCCAAGTGCTATGAAAATTGTATTGGGCGGCATTGTATCTGATTGAACGAACGGTTGTTGGATACTGTACTTTTCCTTCATCAGATCGTTCAAGGCTTGTGCTCTTCCTTGTTCAGCAGCGATGAGACTCTCGACAACCTTGCCTTGTTTTAACAATGTACACCATAAACTTGCGTACACATTTTCGCTAAACTGGCGGTAACTAATTTTCCACTCGTCTTTTAGCTGAAGATCGGCCCTAATATCATTTAATATTTTCACACTTGACTGATAGTAATCAGCTGCCTGGGGTAAAATGCTCTGTGCCTCAAAGGCAGATCCAAGGCCATAGAGCATTTCTGCCTCACCCTGTCTGTCTTCAACATTTTTGGCAATTTCAAGACCTAATTCGTGATAGTAGATGGCGTTTTCGAAATTTCCGAGACAGCAGTGAGCTTGGCCAATACTCCCATACCCATTTGTTTCTGCAGTCTGGTCTCCGACTTCTTTGGCAATTTTAAGTTGGAGCTCATAGTACTCTAGGGCTTTTTCGAAATCTCCGAGCTTTTGATAAACGATGCCAAGATTACCATACGAACTTCCTTCCCCAGGCTTTGCTCCTAGTTGTTTGGCAATTTTTAGACTTAGTTCAAGGAAATGTTTGGCGTTTTCGAAATCCGAGAGCATGTGATACGAGTTGCCAAGGTTACCATATGCTCTTCCTTCTCCACTCAAGTTTCCCAGTTCTCTGGAGATGTTAAGATGGAGTTTGAAATAGTCTATTGCTGTTTTGAAATCTCCCAGAACGTGATAAACCAGGCCAAGATTGCCATAGCAATTTCCCTTTCCAAGTTTGTTTCCCAATTCTTTTGAAATTTCCAGGTGGCGTTCATAATAGTCTACGGCCTTTATGAAATATCCCTGAGTGAAATAAATGCTGCCAAGACTACTATATGCGTTTCCTTCTCCTATTTTGTCCCCTTCTTCTTTTGCAATTTTAAGTTGCTGTTCGCAGACGTCTATGGCTTTTGTGAAATCTCCGAGACTGTGATAAACGTGTCCCAGATTACCATAGGCGTTTCCTTCTCCTGCTCTGTCCCCTACTTCTTTTGCAATTTTCAGATGCTGTTCACAGGCCTCTTTGGCCTTTGTAAAATCGCCGAAATTGCAGTAAGCAATGCCAAGATTACCATAGATGTTTTCTTCTCCTATCCTGTCTCCCAGTTCTTTGGCAATTTTTAAGCCGAGTTCGTTGAAGTTTATGGCCTTTCTAAAATCTTCCAGGATGTTGTAACTTTGCCCAAGATTGCGTAACGCACGTCCTTCCTCAGCTCTATTTCCCACTTCCTTGGCAATTTTCAGTTGTAGTTCAAGATAGACTACGGCCGTTTCAAAATCTTTGAGACCGCAATAATCGACGCCAATATCACCACAGACGCGTCCTTCTCTGGCCCTGTCCCCCAGTTCTTTGGAAATTTCAAGATGGAGCTCATTGTATGTTAAGGATGTTTTAAAATTCCCAAGGTTGTAATAGGCACTTCCAAGAATTCCACAGGTATTGCCTTCTCGAATCCCGTCTCCCAATTCATTGGCAATAATTAGATCACGCTCAAAGCAGGGAATGGCTTTTTTGAAATATCCGAGACGGTAATAAGCCATGCCAAGGTTGCTAAATGCCTGTGCTTCTTTAAGTCTGTTGGCCGATTCTTGGGCCAATTTTGCAAGCTTCTGAAGGTATTCTATAGGGTTAGTTCTTGTTTCTGGGAATTCATGGCCAGTGCTTACATTACAGCAGTCTTGTTCGTCTCCTGTCCTATCTTGTTGTTGATTAGTTGTAGTTGTTGTTACTCTCTATTGAAGTAGAGCAGAATTTTTTATCATTATTTTATTTGGAATTAATTGCAACACACTTCACACTTACATCATCCTTACAATACTCAACATGGATACCCAGTATACCCAACCTCGTCCAATGACTGTATGTCATGATAATTGCATGCAGACATTCTCGCGCGCTTATTGGCTATTTTTTACTGTTACTATGAGGACAGACACATGAATTTATGCGATGTGTCAACAACTTAAGGTCAACAGTTTGTTATCATAAAAAACAAATTTGCTATCGCCTCGTGGATTCACAGCTACTTTGACAATTTTATGATTAAATTCATCATCAATAACAGGACAGACGCATGAAAAACGGACGACAATTTGTTAATTAGACATTACTGTTACTTTTGCCACAAATAATATGACGTCAGAAACGGTGATGAGGTTTTTTCGAGAGGAGCTAAGAAATATTCATTTTCAGGTTCTAGTGATGTTTCTTTTGACTTTCTACATCTTTCTACAAACATCCACCATTCATTCGTATAATACACGATCATCCACCTTTGGGAACCACTATGTTGAAAACTCTAGACTGGAAATGCAAAGGCGTTCTTTCTCTCGACTTGGGATAAGACTATGGAATGAGATACTATGCCATATGAGGGTTTTGCCAAAAAAAATAATAAAAATAAAACATTTAAAAGGATTCTTCGAACGTCGCTATTAATTTGCAAAACGAAGATCCCTGTGATAATTTAAGAAAGTTGGAGAAGATGACTAATAATATTTTTATGTAAATAGCCAAGTTCCTTGTAAACTGTGTTTTCTAATTAGTCTGCAAAATATAGTTGCGAGCAGATTTGCTGGTCTTTAATTAATAGTTAATAGATATTTGTCAATAATCAGTCCTTTTGTAATTTGTACCTTTAATTTGTTAAACTAATTGCTGTTGTGTAAATTTGTCTTTCAATAGGTGTGTTCTTGTATTTGGCTTACCCCGCCTCGATTAGCTTTTTCTAGCTATTTGCGGGGTGGGCCATCCACTAACTACTATATTTGGTTCAATAAAGTTGTTGTTGATGTATCAATGAAATTACTTGTTGACAGTTTTGTTTCCTCTACCAATAGTCCCTCGTTCGCTTAGCCCATCGTGCGTTACGCGAAAGAAAGCTGTTTGTTAAAATGGCCGTGCGAAATCCTGCAGGCGAGAAGCGTTGTTTGCGGTCTCTCTCAACAGACTGAGCAAAAGATGGCTACTCATAGTCTACGTTTCCTCAATTTGCTATAGATAGGAAGGCTAGCATGACTTTTTTTTATAGATAACAATAGTGTTACTACTTGATGTGATTTCCATTAAAATTTAAATCTCTCTACCACAACCGTGATCATCCTAAGGATAGAATGGAGCCACCATTGTAAACTCTGTGCATTATATTTGTTAAATAACCAACTTCCTGGCTTGGTAAATGCTTAATCCATCGTGTAAGAAACTTTAAGTGCCTTTTTCTCAAAAAACTACTTTTGTACCAGTTGACTTCATGAGAAACGTTCTACGTTGGGGAGTATTAAATAGAAATTCCTGAAACTCAGAGTAATCAAACACCAATAGTGTCGTAATACAACCTGCCAAAATAATCGTAAAGTTTGACATCTGTCACGTGACACAAGAAAATTTGTCGACTGGGTTTGTTGCAAAAAAAAGTTATTTCCAGATAAAGCCTGTAAAAAGCACTAAAAACAGCACTTAGCTGTCAAAACTTTGGTTCACTCGACAGAACGAAACAGAAACTTGGAAGATGTGCCTGTTTGAAAGTAAAATCTTGTTTTATCAAAGAGCAGGAACGGCTGGCGTCAATGCTATCAATAATTTAAATTAGAGCTTCAAAAGGGTGTGGCTGGTTGCCATAGCAACCATTTTGAGCCAAACCTAAAAATATTATCTTTTCTTCATGAGTGCAATCGCACACAATTGATTTTTCTTTACCATATTTAAATAAAGGTTTTGGTCCCCTTCAGCCTATCGAGCCACCTTGAACTCCTCATTGCCATAAAAAGAAGCAAAACCAAGAGTAATCACTCTAGACAATCACACAGGACAGAGAAAAGTCTCAGCAAGTGTAATCATGAATGTTGTGCCGCAGAGAGAGAAAGTCAGGGTCGATTTGTACCCTTACTTTCTCTTCGCCGCGATTCACCACCTAAATCGACCCTGACTTTGTCTGTCCGGCAGTCGGCAGAGTAACGGTAGATCTAATCCGGAGGTCGTGGGTTCGATTCCCACTGAGGTCAAAAGATTTTTTCTTTACCTCGTGTGGTTCCCTGATTCCCTTTTCTAGGGCTAACGCCCAGTGGGTTATTCATGGATTAAATTAGCACTTAAATTTACACTTCAGAGTTAATTCTCTGTTTCATCATCGGCTGATTACACTTGCCTCGACCTTGGTTATTCTGGATATCATAAAAACCGAATTTAATTAGTGTTTTATTATACATTGTTTCATGGAAAATATACAAAAACTATTGTGTGAAATGCAAGTAGATTTTTTTTTTAAAAAATACAAGGACAAACGAACCAAGCGGCCGCATCACTCGATCGCGCTCTTTAGCCAAAGGTGCGCAGTACGCACTGCGCACGGTATAATCTGCAGATATAAAAAAACCAAAATCAAACTTAGAGATTCGCTCGAACAGCTGGAATCTGCCTGTCCTGCTGCCACTTTTAGAAACATTACGGAATTCCTTAAAGCTACTGTCACTGAACTCTGCAACACTTTAGATTCCAGGCGTTGTAAGAAAAGGACCCTTAACGGTAAGTACACTTCCCCGCAGGCTTTGCATTCACATAACAGGATAATCACCAGCAGTAACGCCACTGACACTTACCGTGACACATCACCCACACCGACCCACTACAGCCACTACCCTTCACGCCAATCACAACACACCTCATCCGCGCAAATGTCGCCGCAGACGTAGACGTAACATACGTACTACAAGATACTGAAGGAGAAACAATCACGACATCCAACTTGACACCAACTCTGTTATAAATCTTAGCAACATCACTGTTTCACATGACGAGACCCAACTTCTAGCCAGGGGACTTACATTTTGCCCCATGCCACGACAGATAGACTGGAACGAAGTCCGAGCCGACATTAACGAGTTCTCTCGACGTATGCGTTTATTGAAATATTTCCACGACTTTCCTACTCAGATCGACCATACTCCTTTCCACATCAAAGGCACCTGGACACCTCCTCAACATACAGACACAGCTTTAGACGCTTTTATCAGTGCAGTAGAGCGTGACATTCTCAATTTAACACCCAAGCCAGTACGTGGCAACCTTACTACACGCGAACGTCACGCCCTTAAACAACTATGCCGACGCACTGACATAATCATCAAAGCAGCAGACAAAGGATCCGGTACAGTTATCATGGACCGCGACTGGTACATTAACGAATGCTTACGACAACTTAACGATACTAATTTCTACAGAAGCCTTGACACTGACATTACTAGGAGGGTGACAAACGGGGGGGGGGGTTCATGATCCCGTTTCACGCACAAATTTTAACAAAATTGACGCGTCACGCACAGTTTTAACAAAATTTCACGAATCACGAAATTCAAACTAAATCAATAGCTATCAATTGAAGTTCTTAACTTAACTGCTGTCATTAAAACAAAGGAGACAAGAGACCATATTCATATGCCCAGAAAGAGGCTGTGGTTCACGATTCGTAATAGCAAATACTCCAATAATCACATGTTTGTTTTACGATGTAGTCAACTGAGGTGAAGAACGCAATGTTTCAGCTGCTTCCAGTGTTAATCAGGCAATGAGTTCAACCAGTTACGCGACACCATTTGCTGTATATTACGATGGTAGTAGTAAAGTGTACCTAATCCCAAAGCGAATAGTAGCCGCGTTTGGTGGACGTGCTTATAAAATCCTGAAACCGGCGACCTAAATCACAGGCACAAAACTGTCGAGAGCTCGATGTGATAAAGAAATAACCCTGCCAAAGCGAGTACGAATTGATCTTGATAAAACGTTGATTGCATTGAGGTCAAATGAATCTTCTCTTTGGTCTTCTGCTGATTCTGATGGGCGTTTTCAAAGGTTACTCTATCCCCGATAGGTAACTCTTTTTCGTACATATTCAAAAGAAGAGTTCCAACACGTTTATAGAGCTAGCAAATTGCTATGATCCGACCATAAAATTCACGGCTGAAATTTCAGATACAGAAATAACTTTCCGTCGCGTAATCTGCGTTTGAACTGTGTAATATTTTCTTCAAATGTAGCTTTTGAAGATTTGGTTCTCAGAGGCCGTAAGGCTTCGCCTTTGAAAAAGCCTTTCCTGACGCCTGGAGGGTGTTAGGAGGTGAAGTGTGTACATTGGAAAGTTTCTGTCGGTTTGAAGTACGTGCACTCGTCGAGAAAGTAAAGGGAAAATAAAAAAATAAAACAAAGGGAAAATAAAGGGACGCCTGATCGCAGGTTAAATCAGTTATTGTTGGAAAAACCTCAGGAAAATGAAATTTCACGACCTAAAACAAATAATTCACGAATCACGCATACCCCAGGCGATAAATCAAGCGTCACATGCATTCAGGTATTCACGAATCACATTTCTTTTTAAATAACTTTCACGCGTCACGTTCAAATTTTAGCGTTCATCACGCGTCACGCATAACCCCTTTGCCCCCCTCTACTAGTGACATCCAAACACGTGTAGAATTCTTCATTAAACGACTGCACAAAGATGGTTTTATTGACTATAAAACTAAACAATTTCTCACACAGACTGATCCCAAACCCGGTAGATTCTACATTCTACCTAAAATACACAAACATGGTAACCCCGGACGCCCCATCGTTTCAAGCAGCGGTCATCCCACCGAACGCATCTCTCAGTTCGTTGACTACAGTACTATCTCAAACCTCTGGTCCACAAAACAGCATCTTTCATCAAAGACACTACACATTTCCTCATCAAGCTTGACTAACTTGGACGCTTACCTAGTAACGCTATCCCCCGGGGGGGGGGTACTTCCTTATAAGAGGCTAATGGGGATGTGCCGCTGGATGGGGTCGCATTTTCAAGACTGGACTGACTATAATGGGGTTACATTTTTAGTAGAGTTACTAGAATGGGGTCGCACATTTTCGAGATGTCTGGGATAAGAAAGTTCTGGCAAGCAGGGAAGATACGCGGTTAAAAAATGGTGCGTGCTGTTTTTTAATATTTAACAGTCGTCTCGCATTGAATTCCGTCGGTTCAGGAAATCACAACTTAAACATTAATGACTTGCACAATAGTGCGGAACCCCTGGGTCCAGAACAAAGTCCAACAAATCATCCGTGCTACGGTATTTATTTTGCGGCTATTCTATCCTCCACTGAAGTTAACACAACCCGGAACACAACTTGGATCTTCTTTTGAATTAGCAAGCGTTTGATCGTAGATGAAAAGTAAAGTGTTCTACATTCAATTTAACAAACGTGTCAATTCATTTTCTATTAGGTAGAGGCATCAACAGAAAGTGACTAAGTTGGGATCGGGAAAAATTACATTTGCCCAAAAGTGACTAAGATGGGGTCTATAATTAGCCACAGAATATACTATAATGGGGTAGGAGTTCTGAGTGGCCAGCGGCACATACCCAGCAAAAATTGAC
>CM042756.1:3603028-3608028 GCA_022496165.2 Catalaphyllia jardinei
ACCGGAGAATTTAAATATCTCACTTCTTTCTGGCTGTTGCCTATGAACATTGCGTGACCATAGAACAAAGCGTGGTATTAGCAGGGAGACGAGTTTACAATGTAAATCTTTAAAAAAAATCGAGGTGCCTGAGGTTTTCGTGACACCCTAATTTTTACCTGCTTTTGTAAGTTTTATTTGTTTTTATTCCAATTCTAAGTGAGTGTACTTTAGTTAAGTGCCATTGTCAGTGGTATATTTATCGAGCCAGCAAGCTCAACTATCGGCCAGTGAGCCAAAAGTGTACTCGCATACTCGCCCACTGTGGCAAGCCAGTGTGCTAAATTCGGCCAGTGTGACAAATCTATACAACGCAGCAGGTATAAAGCAATCAAAGAAACTGAGACCTTTTTAAACTGAATTCCATCAAAGCAAAGCTAAAACAAACAACAACTGTAGCAAACTATCGGCCAACGACCTACACTACACCACACGAGAGTAAACTTGACACCGGCCAGCAGTGAGCCAACTTTGTCACTGCCAGCGAGCAAAAAGCAACCAAAGCAATATTTGCAATATTTACATCAGAATTTAAGATATTTGACTCGGATTTGACATTGTTTTGAGTACTTGACTACAAGAAAAGTGACGTGCACAAAACATGACTGGTTCCCAATTAGTATACATGTACTTGTTTTGAATGGTTGCTCGTTGGCACTTAGGGAGAGCTACGTCTAGTTAAATTATTATTACTACTACTTTCAATTTGATTGTCAAATATCTTGGCATATTTTTCTTGACTCGGTGCCCGCTGTGGACTTAATGAGGCTGAATACTTTTAATTAAGAAGTACCAAAACCGCTTTTTTAACCCTTAAAAAGTACAATGAGGACCCCTGTTCTTTTTATATGGGAATCCTCATAGGGGAAATACTGTGTCAGCTCTCAGCTTGATGTCAGCTCAAAAAACAAGCTCCTAAAGAATGTCTCTCTCTACAATGACCAATAATTTGCACAGCCATAATGTGTATTAAATAACCTGCTCTATTCAGTCGTTGATATTGTATGACTAATTCCAAGCTATGGAGTGTTATTGAAAAGCTTAAGACTGAACTTCAAGATGCCCAAAAGAGTGTTATATGTAAAAGCTGCGGGCTTTGGTTCAACAACAAAGGAAAAAGAACAATGTAAGTATGTTTAGACCAAAGTTATTATGATATTTCATATTATTTTTAATTGTATTTGTAACAAAACTCTTACATATCTTGATTAGTTCTCTCTGTGTCCCTATTTGTCATAATCAATCTACGAATGGCACAGATATGCTGTTACAGATATCTTATTACAACTTTGTTGAAATTGAAATTGTAATTTTATTGGATACCTTTTCTATTTGCATGTCAATTACGTGCATTTTAATGGATTTCTTTTTAATATTCCGTACAGTTATGGAAGTTGCTAGCCTCTTTTTTGCTCAAAAGAAGTTCTGAAAAAAATCATTTAGAAATTTCATTTTAATTTATTTAAATCAATTACCGGTAGCCAGTGGACCTTGTGCTGTAAAATTCAGGAAGTCATTGTGCTTGTAATTCTAAATTGGCCATGCACAACACGCTTATGCGATTTTGAAATTCCTCTCCCAGTTACTCCCTGAATAGTACTCCACTCAGTCACTCACAAGTTTCTTTTTCCCTATCTCTCCCCTCCCTCCTGGGTCAAGAGAGCCATTGTGATAGTATCAATGATTACTATAATAATTATAACAATTTTAATCCCACTTATCAATAAGTTGTGCTGTGTGTGTGTGTGTGCTGTGCTGTGTTATTGTTTTGCCGGCTTTGTTTCTGCTTTAAGTTGTGTAATTGTAATGTGCTTAGTTGTGTTTGTAAGGTGCTTTAAAGTGTATATGACAGATTTTTTATTTACTTGATAAAATCTCCACAATGTACTGATAAGTATACTGGCGTACCAAAAACATACAATTTCAATTCCAGTGGTGTATAAACCGCGAGACCGAAAACAGGAGACTGGGAATGATTGTGTCGTCATTTCAGGACCTTAAGTTTCGCGGAAAACAGCTTTCTCTGACATTTTCTTACAAACAACGCCCTTTTGTACCATTTCTTGGTGAATTTCTTAGCT
Organism: Catalaphyllia jardinei; assembly: GCA_022496165.2. Classification (NCBI taxonomy): domain Eukaryota; kingdom Metazoa; phylum Cnidaria; class Anthozoa; order Scleractinia; family Caryophylliidae; genus Catalaphyllia; species Catalaphyllia jardinei. Next base: position 3,605,149 of record CM042756.1, read on the forward strand.
CACAAGAAAAAAATGACCGAGAAATCTAAAAATAACCCTAAAAATAACGCTTTTGCAGGAAAACAAGGAAGTTGCACGCTCCGGGCAATGGGCTCCTGTCATGGCGCTATTATCAGGGTTTATTGGGTATAAACAAGGTGCTGTTGCTCCGTAACGAACATGGGGACCCCTCATTTTTATTTCAAAATTTAAGTTCTTATAATACACAGGTCTATACATAATCAATAGGCAAAGTTTGACAAAAATCTCAGTGCAGGTTCTGTTTCAGTGGAATGACCTTAAAGGTTTGGCAAGTGTTTATTGTCGTCCAGCCAACATGCTGGCACGCTACTTAAGACGTTGTTAATGTCGACTTCGTGACTTTCAAAATGTTTGTTTGTAACATTGCTCTTGGAAGAGTCTTGAGGTTATTGGTATAGACCCATTCTCATTTACCGGTTTGTCATACAAACTACTGACCTGTAGGCCATTTTACTCGTAGGATAATCTCACTCTAAACACCACAGATCTCTTCCTGGCACTGAGGAGATGTAGCTCATTGTCTCGCGCTGCTCTGGGAACAGATTCAGTTTTAACTTTCTTCAACCTTGTAGCACTTAGCAGTCTTTTTTTAGTGAAAATTTTAAATGTTTTCTATATTATATTTTATAGAGAAACTGACGGTCACTCACACAACGTTTGTGATGTTTAATAATTCTGTGATTGTGTTCAGTACGCATTTAACACCGAGAGACTTGTTTCAAACTCCTGAAGATACTTCTTATACGAGTGGCATTAGATTCGCACTCTATGAGTTGATTTCCACTCAGAAGCTGACCGCGTCTCACTTAAGTCTAAGGACTTTTTAACTCTAAAGAAGAATTATGCTAGAACTAATGTCTTGAAGTATAGTTTCTTCCATAGAATAACTGACCAGTGGAATCAACTACCTTTAGACATTCGTGTTTCTGATAATGTAAATATTTTTAAGTCTAGAGTTAAGAAATTTTTTAGTGATCATTAGTAGTTTTTATATTTCAACGTATTTTCTGAAACTATTATTTTATTGTGTTGTTATGTATTTTTAGGTGATCTGTTTTTATATGGCGTCTAGGACTCCTTTACAGTTCATCCTTTGGTTTTTAACCATTGATTGTAATAAATAAATTAGTTTATTAATTAAACAATTGTACGTTTTCAGGGGCGTTAATTTGTTTATTTACTTAATTCATATTGTCATTATCCAAGGATGAGAATTGATGTATGTCCATATACAGTGTTTGCTTCAATACTTAGCGGAATTAAGTCTGGCAGTATTTGTTGATGTTGGTGATTTAATGTTAAGTGTAAATTGTTTGTTACGAGTATCGAAAGACTCGCAGTTAACCTGACTTCACTCCATTAATTAATTAAGCTTTTTTTTCAACAACAAACATTACAAGGAAATGTGTAAAAAATGAGTTCAAAAGGGAAAGAATCCTTAAAAAACACCATACCAAGGGTGTAGCCAGAAGTTTTTCATAGAAGGCTTTCTACTGTAGCATCGCTGAGCCGATTGGAATCACAATCGAGTGCTAGAGGCGCTCTTTGCTAGGGAGGTCCGGGGGTATGCTCCCTGGAAAAGTTTGGTATTTTAGGTTCTCCGAAATAGCATTTTCTTGATTTTGAGTACAAATTTCCAATAATAGGAATTGCGAGCGTTCTTTTGTAGAAATACTCTGGTGCTCCTGCTTCAAAATTGCTTCGGTGCTGCTGCCGACCAACAACGTGCAGCATAGATGGCTTAATGCTTGCTTCTCTTGCTGTGGAAGAAGACATGCTGTACTAATATTCTGATGTCGCACGGAAAATAAATTGGTCCTTTCACAATTCACAAGAAATAAAATCGACATTCGCAAAAACAAAATGACATTTTTTGACACGCACTTACGTAACTTATGATCTTTGAAAGTCACGCCCAAGCACAGCCTTGTTAGGATCATTCGTCCGTCTCTTGTTCTCCGGGAGGGAGGCAGTCTCGCGAATTTTGAATAGGGGTGTGCCGCGAAGGTTCTTGAACCCTAACCCTATTTAAGGACTAAGAAAGCAAAAACTGATACCCTTTTTAAGGCCCAACCCGCAAAATGACACCCCATTCAAGGTTATTAAACCGCTGTTGCACAATCATTTTGTTAATACTTAAACGGATACCTCAAATATAAGAACAAACATTCGTTTAGGTCGGCGTTTTCACACTCCAGTATTATATGAAAAAATTTAGCTACCCTATCTGAGGACCACAGCGGGAACACAGTAACAAAATGGTTAAAAAAGATACCCTATTTAAGGACCGAGAACCTAAAAAACCATACCCTATTCCGCGGCACATACCTATATAGCCCATATATGGGAGCCCCCCCCCCCCGGGGGGGGCTTGTTCTGCGCGCAGCAAAAAGAAATCCGAACAAGAACACGAAAACACGATACAGACACGACCAGAATCACGGTTCACGACTAATTAAATACTTTCTCATTTCACGGAGAATGATTCTGGAAAATCACGGTTCACGGCTTCTAATGAAATCACGACTTAGAGAAAAAAATTAGGCCATAGATTCACGAAAAGAAAAATTAGGCCATTCACGATTCACGAAAATACCCTTTAGCGCCCTCATGCTATCAGGAGGTAGACGGTCCATTGTCTAACTATTCTATTCATGAAACTGAGTTTTAATAAATTAGTCCTTGAATGACAGGGGTAAAAGTTTCGGAGTATCCGCAATCCTCAAAGCATATCCCCTGTCAACATCCTTGAGAAAGGAACCCTAGAATCAAGGGTCAGGCGAACATGGTTCAGTACTAACCCCCTTATAAAAGAAAACAACATCAGGCAATAAATCTCCTATTCTCCAAAGATAATAA
>CM042756.1:3610528-3615528 GCA_022496165.2 Catalaphyllia jardinei
TGGACCAGTGGCACAAATATATCTAATCTGTGGCCTTCGTTCTGGCTGTGAACTCGATCGAACATCGAAACTGAATGAAAACATCTTTCTGAAGTTACCAAAGATGTTCAGGAAAGCAGTGCTTTTGAGGAGTGCAACTATTATCGTTTCCTTAGTTGTAAGTACACCATGAATTTTCTGTGGTGTTCGATGAGTTGCAATTGTCAATTACCTTTCTCTTTAAAATCCAGTTTGTAGTTTTCAGTGAAAGTTGTCTGGATTTATTCAAAGAGCCCATCTGATAAAATGTTACCAATTAATCATTTCAGTTCCGCATTCGAGGCAAAGAGACGATGTAGATCAATTTACATACTTCTCACTGCGTATTTCAAATTTTGGGTCTGTAAATTTCTCCCTGTTTCAGTAAGCGACCGCGTACTTGAAAGATCCAACTTTGTCTTGCTAAGAATGCTAATTCGATCGACGACAAAGTGATTCAGGTAACTGGCCGAAGGCGATGGTTGAACCCTTCTCTCCGTGTATATCCTGTGCATTCAGTGTAGCTTTTTTATGGTATTCACGGAAACGATGGAGTACTATTTAATTCGTGATATTTTGGTTGTTCTATAAGTTGTGAATCTTTTACAGTCGAACCTCGGGTAAGCGACCACGCAAAATGTCGCTTACGGGAGGTGGTCGTTTAGAGAACTTAGACCAAAAAGAAATTTTGCTTTATTAGGTATTCCATAGAGGTCCCCTGCTGATGTTCATCTGAATAGGTGAACATCAGCAGGGGAGCTTTAAAACTTTTTCTCGGTTGTGCGAAGGTGACGAATCTCTAATCTGTCTGTAAGCAATATTTCTGTCCGTGGGCAACCCTTAACCCTAACACCTGGAAACCGGAAATGTGAAATCGGAATGCGAGAATCCGGAATGCGGAATCCGGAGACCAGAAACCCGAATCCGGAATCCGGAAACCACAAATCAAAGAAAACAAGTTCTTCAAATTCGTGAAAATTATTTTGCATAGCTTTTGCCAGTATGAAACCATTCGCTCAATACGGCGAATCAAATTTAGTTTGGATCGAGCGACGGTCCGGGAATTTGCTCGATAGACGCGAACAGAACATGGATTCTGCTATTTCAAGTTCGCGTTCGCGTCACGCGTTCTTTGATTGAATACAGCGAAGGCTCTGGTTGTAATATTAACTATTTTAACTTTTTTTTTAGGAAGCTATTGATCGCTGGCCACAAACATACACAAATTATGCAGTAATGACAGATTTGTAATCTGATTAGCACGAGCACACCAACTGACTTCACCGGAAATAAAAGTGTATGCCCTGCTGGGAATTTCAGAGTCTCGTGAATCTCGTCAAAATGACTGATGTCAAAAGTCAATTTCGAGGGAAAAAACTGTACTAGCCATTGAGAAAATCCCGTCTTCTCGGAATGCGATAATGTTACAAAACCTCATTATCAAATTTCCGCTATACTATCAGAAGAAAATATAAAAGAAAATTTCAAACGTTTAGCTCTAAAAGTAGTCGTGGTCGCTTACGAGAGATTCCAAACATAGTGATTTGACTCTGAAACATTTGGCATTTTGGAAAACTGGCTGTCGAGGAGAAGTGGTCGTTTATTTTAGATTTTTCTAAAGCTCATCCTCAATTTTAATTTTGATTTTATCCATAGTTTGAAACGTCCCGACAAGGCAATGAACGGGAAAAATTTTGTTGAACAGTACAGCCCAAAAACAATACATACACAAAATGTCATGTTTTTGCGGTCTACCCGCCAGAACATTTGAAACTCAAGAAGTTGAAAGCCTCTGCAAGAAGCCGCAAGAACTTAGAAAGTCTATGAATCTTTATTACTGCAAAATCACTGCATTGCAGTGGCAGTGGAAGGAGATATATTTCGAACTACTGTGACCAGATCTGGATTTTTGTTACTTTGCTTACTGTGAAAATAAATATCGCACGCACTCGCTTGTTATGGCTATGTCACGGCAATTCCAAGTCCACCCATCCTCCCCCTGAAGGCATTAGACGGGCATTTGACAGGTTGTCGGCCCTACGATGGGGCATTTGCTTTCAAAGTGTTGCTCGGGATTGGGGCATTTGACACTTTAGTCAAAAACAAAGAATTATACATACAATTAAACTCAAGTCTGCTTTATTAAACATCAAAAGGATTAGCCCTACGCAAAGAACGTAGAGGTAAGATTGGGTTAACCCACTGGAAACTCGGTAGTGCCCTACCACCACCCCCATAAATTCATGTTGGTCTTTCGCGTGGGAGAACCTTACTCAGAGTAACGGTTTCAAATAACTTCACTAAACGGCGTCAGAATGGCCCTAAAATCGGCACAAGAGACAAGTTCGCCACACATTTGAGGTAGGAAAACTTTATTTCAAATGAGATAGTCATTTACACAATTTTTTTACGATCGGTGATTTTCCCATATTATTCTCTATATACACAAGCTGTCGCATACACCACGTATTTTGAGCTTGGGGAGCGACGGCAAACACGATAGACGATTTTCGTTTGAAGGGTTTTGAATTTGTGGCTCGTTGGCTGAAAGAACAGTGCTAGAAGGTTTGACAGAAACCTTCGAAGGTAAGTTATTGATATTTTCGTAATATTAAATAGCGATCATATTTTTGTTTGTAAATGTATAAGCTTAAGTTTACAGTCAGTCTGAGTTGAGGTAATTCCCTTGAAATTGTTCTACTATCCAACTTTTCTTTTGAAACTTGGCGTAGTTAACATTCATGATATGAACATTAAAAAAAATGCATAAAAAATGAGGTCACCGTTCTTGTTTACGCGTCAGCGGGCTCTTAAAATGGTGTATTTTTAGTGGTTGCGCGTTACAAATTCGAATCACCTTCATACAGAGTTAAGTCTTGGTTACTTGGAAAGCGCAAAGTTTTATCTTGAAAGCAAAACTTCATTTATTGACATAAGCAGTATTGCTTCATTTAAGCTGTTTTTCATTGCTTGGTTTCGGGAATATTGCACTTTTTCGGATAGTTCCGTGGTTAGCTTGAAGTCCTCGTCTTGGCCAAAATACACCTAGGTAGTCGGGAACTATTATCCCCCCAAACTTTTTTTCTTCTTCAAATATGTTCTTTTTTGGACTGTTCTTAGTAAATGCCTAACAAAAACAATCAGGGGTCACCGTGCTCGTTTAAGAGAACAGAAGAATTTCGCTATCGAGCTTGGGTTGAGGGAAATCTCTTGAGTTTTCGACGTGTGCGCGCTCCATTCTGGTGCCCAGAGCCCACGATCCTTCTGGCCTGCGGCAGGGATCGAGTCTGGTTTGACCCGATCTTCTGAGTAGGCACGGAGTATTCGGTTCGCATTCTCAACCAATCAGATTTGCTAGATTTGACGGGAAGTCTGTGAGTGTAAAAAAATTGATGAAATGAATAACAGCCCTAAGCTGTAACAAGCAATTTACCAAAAAGAGGATGTTTTTTTCACACGTTTCTATAAGCGTTCCTGATACCAGTGTATACCCTGCATGCAGAGTCTCCCCAGTACACAGCAATGTTGCTATGCTAGGGGTGGCGAATGGTAAATGTGAGACAACAAGACTAGCATTTTTCTGCTTTTTATATTGCAAGACTGAGACTTCTTGAAAAATGTTTACAGTGCGAGCCCGAGGTATTCAGATTCCTAAAACCTCAGCCCCAGATTAAGTTAGTTCCCTCTACTAACTATGGTTGAAAGCCATAAGAATGAGCTACAATGAGCCTGTAAAGAAGTCTTGCAAAGAAGTCTTTTGTCGTAAATACTCGTGCCTTTACACAGTTCCACAGGGGATAACAGATAAATTCTCGGACTCAGGTCCTTGTTAATATATGGTCTCGGGTACAACCCTCCCTCCGAGGCAACTTTATCAAGCGTTTATATGTAAAAACATAGTCTCTGTAGGCCGAGTCAAGGTTGACCCTACCTGATTATTCATAACCCTTATAGAATAATCAAATGTACAGATATCTGTCTTTCTTTGAGTCTCCCTCAGTCATTCGATCATAGTGGGTTTTGCCGAGTCGATTTTCACTTCTTTGATACAAATTTCTGCTTTAAATCCTGGATTTATGCATTGCATGACACTCGCCACCCCGAGAGTTGTCCCAGTTAGGCAAGCCAATGCATTTATATGAAGAAAAGTTGTCCTGCTTGCCAAGGTTACCCTACCTGCCAAGGTGAGACAACTTCTTGCCCACCCGAGTTGTCTCACCCCCTGAGACGGGTTAGCGATCCTAATATAAACACTTGGTTGAATTTTGCAAAGAAATAAGCTAAAAGTCACCTCGGCCTTGGCATCTCGGTTGAAGGGTTGTCTTAGGTCCCCAAGACCATGTAAATGGGGCCTCAATGGGTTGTGATCGTGGGTTGTGTGTGACTTCTTGATTATATTCCCCTTTTAGCCTTTTGATACATCATTCGCCAATCTTCCATTTTGATCTAACATGTTAATCCTATGTTAATCCTATTTAATTCCGTGTTACTCTCTTTGATGACAAAAATTTAATCACCTAGTAAACCACAAGTTAATTAATTCAGAAATAGGGTACCTCCAGTCTAGACCCGCTTGCGTCTCGTCATGCAGCTTGGGTGTTGCACTGTTTGCACAACCCCACCATGTAGATTTTGTATGGACCTGAGCTGCCCCATGATGGGGCATTTGCCACCTTATAAAAAAAATTGTCAAATGCCCCGTCTAATGCCCAGGGGTAAGGGGGGGGGGGGAAGGGCATGGGCATGCAATTGACAGAGCCATTATGTGCTAGCATTTTCATGACACCTACATAAAATTAAAAAGCTGTTCAATCACATGAACAGTCTACTAGCAGATTACATGACATTGTAGAACATCTCCAAATAATGAAGCTCGTGAAGAAACAGTCCATGTAGAATAGTCAAACTATGGTGTAGTTAGCCTATGTTCCACTGGGTCTTGCTTCTGAATGCTAAATTCATTGTCATCCAGCAGTGTTGTT
>CM042756.1:3620528-3638028 GCA_022496165.2 Catalaphyllia jardinei
CATGATGCCGGTTCGAGTCAATACGAGGTCAATTAATTTTTTTTTTTCGTTCTGTTTCTCTACTTCTTTCAAAAACCAACATATCTATTGTAATTGAATTGCTGTTTTTACTTGCTACGATCTGGTATTGATATGTTTTTAGCTGGAATTGTGACGTACACTTTTGGTGCGCAAAGCAGTAACACAAATTCAGAGCTTACCTGTTCGTCAAGCATAGTTTGCTCATTATTTCCACTGGTATTCAATGCTTGTTCAAGGAATATTTGTGCCCGCCTGGTAGGAGATTTGGCATCATGAAGCCTTTGACCCTCAATGAGTCACCAGCATGCCTCAAAGAACCGAGGTGTGTTTTTGTTCCAAGATCATGGTTTAACATAGCCATTGAGGAACAAGTGAGCCAGGCGGTAAGAGTCTAGAAACGCTTCTTCTTCTAAAGCAAAGTATTTGTCGTGGACTTGGGGCCCTTTTGCTAAACTTCGGCATGTGTCAGTTTTGGAAATTAGAACTGCTTTGTCGACTCTTATTATTTTCTTGAAATCAGCCATCTAGCATTCTTCGCTCCAAAAATTCCTAGGATATCCCATAATAATCTTTCATTCGTAAAGCAAGCGCCGTGACTATTGTGTGTGTGACTTATAACGCGACTCAAACATGGCCGGGAACTGGTGAGAAAGGTGGTCAGGCAGCAAAGTCCTTGAATTTGACCTGTGTTAGGTGAAAAGTTCATTTAAACAAATTCAAAGCCGTTTCTATGGGCCAAAAATAACGCAGGTCGGTTAAATTGGCAACCAAGCGTTCCGTGAGTGTGTATGGTGGATTTCCAAGCAGATGATTACTTTGAATTGTGATAGGATCGAGCCCACCGCAAAGAAAAAAAGACAAAGAACGCCTGATCGCAGGTTAAGAAAAAGAAAACTTCAGCTCAAATGTATTAGCTCAATTATATTTAATTTGGCTTCCTAGCCTTGTTAACTTTTTAGTTATTTTAGGAAACTAACACCCTTTCAGTTTTTATTTTAAATTCATGTTAATTTAATTTCTGTCAAGTGTAAGGGTCAATAAAGTTGTTGTTGTTGTTGTCAAATGTAAGTTTTGCTTTGTATTTCAGCGTTCCTTTGCTGATAAATTTTCTGTTCCATGCGCTTTTTTTCGGCACGAGCACCGTGTTAGCTTAAGGCTTCCTCTTTCTGTGTTGTCAGAATTAATCATTTCATGGAACGAGCAGTTTTGTACCGGCCAAAAAAATAGTTTCACCTAGAAACATTTTATAAATCACTGACGTAGCCGATTTGCAAAACGTTTAACATCTTTCTCTAAGCACTACTTATTGACTTGATTTAGGTATCGATTCGTGCAATAGATTTCCTAAGTCGAGATTGTTTTCCTTGGCCTAACACTGCACTAACCCTAACGTATCCTGACCTTAACTCTAACCTTATCCGAAGCGCTAACCCTAACACTAAGCGCTAACGCTAACCCCAAGCAATAAACCTAACCCAAAGTGCTAGGCAATAACCCAAACCCTGAACATTAACTGTAACCTCCACCCAAACCCTGACCCTAAACGCTAACCCTAAGCACTAGCGCTAACCTTTAACGCTAACCCTAGTTTCGAGCGGTAACCCTAACCCTAACTTTAATAAACCTGGGAACTCTTAACCCTAGGGGTTAAAGTCAGCATTTGAAAAAACCTAAAACAAAAACAACGCTAATAGTATTGTGTAACAAAGCACTTTCAAAAGACGTGGACTTTGACATGCAAGTGTTTTTGCATACTTTATTTCTAGAATACGCAATAGAAACGAGGGGAAATAAGTGCAAGACAGTTTTCTACAGGTATAAACAAATCAGCATGCAAAGTTTGGAGCTGGGGTAAACTTACGACTCGTATAAAATGCGAATAGCTCTCAATTTGAGTATTTTTGAGCAAAACTTCCTCTTGGGGTTGAAAGGGCTATGAGATCGGTGAGTGAAGGGGAGTTATGCATGTGTGCATGTTGCACCAATCACAGTGTGGCTGGTTTAATCAAAGAACGAATCAAATTGCCTGTTAGAAAATAAAATGATATCTATATTAATTTGGAGACGTGTCAGTTTACTGTAGTCTGTTTGGTAAAGCATTTTACATATCATTGATTTAATTCTGCTATCTCCGAAACCTTTCAGTTCACAAAAAAATAACTCTTGCACGCCTTGCCTGCCTATGTTACTGTTATGCAAGTAAAATGTAGTTAATGGAACGTGACGTGCGTATCTTTAGGTCTCATGGCGGCACAGCTCTCAATAAAACTATTGTGTAGTCAAGTTCCAAAGGTTGCTTAACTCTGAGACTCATTGTATAATGGGTTTAAACAATATAGTTTTGTTACCTTTAGTATTTTCTAAGGATTCACGGCATTGGCCAAAAATATTAATGCACTATTCATGGCAATGTTTTTTCACATGTAATGCCAAGCTGTTTTGTAGTACAGCTCTTTCTACTGGCTATTTTGTAGACAGTCTAGCTATATAAGCTCAAACAAACTGTTCAGAGTTCACTTTAGTGTTCTGTTGTACAGCGCAGTTAGTACTTGTTGTAAACTATCGTAAATTTTTTTCCCACCCTCCCTCCCTTTGGAGACGGGGTTGGTCGTATTATTGCAATCTATTAAACAAGGGTCACTCCTACGTGTTTTGGTCTGTGCAGCGACTTCCCCCAAGCATGTTGACCTCATTGCCTCTGAACATTGCCTGCTTGCCGATACTCTTGTCCAATCCAGCACATGCTGTTTTGCATTCAGCTCGTAGTGTTGGGGAGATAAATGAGGTTCGTTTGTTACGCAATAGCTGGAAGTCGCACAGGCTAACCTAACGCAAGGCAGTGCTCCCCCATTAATGCCAACTTGAGTTGTTCATTGTCTTTATTTAGTAGCCGCATGTTAAATATACATTGCACCGCAGTTGGTGGGTTCTGTTAAGGAACAGTGACATTAACAGCTAAATAGGTTCAACATGCGTGCTGACATGCTGTAGCATGATGATTACAACAACAGCAACAGGATGAATGATAACAATTAAAGCATATTGCATCACAACATAAGAAAAACATCATTCTGATCTTTTGTGTTGTGTTACAGTACCAGTGTGAACATGGCATTTTTCCATTTTTCTTTTTCTGAAAGGCACTGAATGAGCTTGCCACTGTGACTGCAACAGGAAGCAATGGCAATGTATTTACAAACGGTATGTGTGCATGAAATAGTTAGCAACATCTTCTATTTCTTTAATTTTTGACCAAAAAAATTGATTTTCATTGATCTCGCTGGTAAAAGAACTCTGGGGGTTTTCAAATTAGCGACCATGTTGTAGTTAACTAACCTCAATTTATAGACTGTTAGTACTTGGATTATCATGATCTCCGTATTTCACACTCATCGCTGCATGGGGCCTGCAATTACTGCTATCAGTATCTTTATCAACTGCTCTGGCTCTGTAATAATATTTTATTTCAGCGCAATTAATAATTATTTTTTAATGATTTTTGCAGCGGGTTTGTGTTCACAGACCTTCTGTAAAAAGGGAAAGATGTGCATTGAGAGGAAAGTTGGCACAACAGTAACTGCCGAATGCATTTGTCCAACATCATGTGCAAGTGAACGCCTTCCTGTATGCAGTGTTTATCATGTCCAGTTCCTAAACCTCTGTGAGTTACACAGGTTTGCTTGTGCAAATGAAATCCACATTCAAGTAAAACATCAAGGAAATTGCACTGAGCAAGGTAAAATAACTTCTGAGTATTTCTTTGTAATGCATCTGTCAATGTTAAGCATGAGGTGGGGTGGGAGGGGGGGGGATGGGTACCCCAGGCATATGTGGTGCATTTAACTTTTCAGTCAGATCAAATATCCCCCACCTTCCAACGCTTGATTTTCGGACGAAAGGCGAGTTGGTATTAACAAACTACAATCCCCATAATCCCCACAACGTAAGTTGTTCCACCAATTTGTATTGAAAATGAGTAGTAACAAGTAGTGTTTTTGTTGCGTTCGACAAAGAACGCCTTCATGATGCGGTCGTATTCGAGAATTTTGGACCGTTCATCGACACCAATTTGGCCCCCCCCCCCCCCCCAAAAAAAAGTTTTTCAGGGGCAAAATTATTCAGGGCAAATGATGTAATTTTCATTGACCATGTGCTCAACCTTGCTTCAAGGCTCTCTCTTCTCTGCCTCTAGAACAAGGTTGCCATGTGCTTTGTTTCTAGCAGGAGTCCAGTTTCATGTTTGCCTTGCGTCCTGGTGTGCTTGCTTGTCGAGTTTGACCTTCTCTTCACGTTTGGTGTGCTTTCTTGTTGAATTCTGGACTCTGCTTAATTGAAGGCCTTTGTGCAAAAAGGGCGTATATCGGTTTTTGGCTGATTTTCACTTTTTGCAGGATCGAGCTAATTTTTGACAGACTGAGTTGTTTTGACATGAAAAGCATGGTTCCGTAATTGTTTTGATCAATTTGCACTTCGTTCTTCAGAAATAACGTATGCAAAAAACTCAGTTTTCCTCTGGAGACCTTTTGTCCAATGAAAAACAAAAGAACCTTTTCTTTCGCTTAGTTTTATTATTCGTATAATACAAGCACAAGCGGTTAAGGCGCTGAATGGAGCGGATGTGAATTTGTTTTGTCGTGACACAGGTTCGATTCAAGGTCGTTTTTTTTTTTGGGCTGTTTCCCTACTTATTTTACAAACCAAAACGTATATTTAAAAATATACGTGCTATCGAAGCTGCTAAAAGTAATCGTTTAAGTTCAGGTCACATCGAAATTTGCCTTCAAAACATTTGCTCATAAAGATGCCGCTTCATGCAAAACTGAGTTTTTTGCATACGTTATTTCTAGAGAACAAAGCCCAAATCGACCATAACAATTACGGAACGATGCTTTACATGTCAAAACAAGTCAGTCTGTAAAAAATCAACTTGATCCTGCAAAAAATGAAAATCAGCCAAAAACCGATATACGCCCTTTTTGCACGAAGGCCTTCAATTGTTTATGATTGCCTAGGCTTTGTGATGTTAACCGTTGAAACAGCTGTATTTGATTGTATTTGTTGATTTAGTTCCAGCTGCCAGAGTTCTCACTAGGTTTGGAAGTTTGGGGTCCTTGGGACCTCCATTTCCAGGAAACAGAGGGTCCTTATTCTCTTGTAAGGGTCCCCACATTACTTAAGTTTCTGCATGTGTGTATCTGTGTGTGGGTGTGTGCGCATGTGTTAGTATAGTAATTACACGGGGGCAGAGCCAGAAAACAAGTTAATAAATTGAACTTTATTATTGGAAAGTTTGACCTGTGTCCTTTCTTTCTAATACGTAATCAGACTGATGGAACTCTCCATGTAAACAGCAAACTTGTGGAAAGAACATGTAATTTACTACTTCTTTCTTCTCTTCATGTCTTTTAACTTCTTCATTGCCCTTTCACAAACACTTTCTTCATCTAATGGGGCTTGCATGAACAATGTGCATCTTACATTCTACTGCATTTGGGCTCATTTTATTTCTTAGAGCTCCATGAATTCTGTTTTGGGCTGAATATCCCCTTCATAAGCATTTCACAAACTTCAGTGAGAGTTTTTTCTCTGTTGCTATTTAGAAAGTATTTGAACTGAAGAAATGAATTTCTTACTTCATCAGCATTGAATAGACCCTCGTCATCCTCAGGAACAAATCTCTCAATGAGTCTTTCAAGACTCTCAGTACCATGGTTGCGAATACCAGTCGCTGTGTTAGGTAATTTTGCAGGGTTGAGAACTGTATTGAGATCTTTAAGCACTTTCATATCATTCTCAGGAAATCTCTCTTCTACTCGAGCAACAATATTATCAATCATCTTATCCTTGATTCCATTGAAACGATTCTTCGGTGCCTCAGTAAAATCCTGTACTCTGGTACCTCTGTGCTCACAGTCATTAGTTTCCATGTGAGACATCAATTCTTCCAAATGACCACCAGGATTTTCTGTTATGTCTTTTATTGCTGCCACAGTTGCTTCCAGCATTGTTTGCATCTGATCAATGTCTATAATGTCCTTTTGAAAGACTTTGCTACATTTGGTAATGAGTACAAGGACATCAGGAAGAAAGCAAGTAGTCGCAATAAAAACACGCGACTTTATTTTTCTAACCCTCCCCCTTGCTTTGGCTGCACCTTCTCTGTTGTTTGATGTTGCTTCATGCTCAAGGGAGAGGATTAAAAGTGTCCAGGCAGAATAAATGGCTTCCACAGCTTCATATGTTGACAACCAACGTACCTGAGTAGGCTTTTTGAACCATTTAACCTTCTGGTTCATCAAGTTCTGGGTAGTACCCAGTTTTTTGTAGGTCCCTGGGACGCATGAGCTCGAAAAAACATGCATCCTTTTATATTTTTGTGCATCATGTACGCACACATGTGCGTTAATGGGAACTCTGGCTGCGACAGAAAAGGTCAGTGTTATCCGGTCGAATATTGTTTGGAATCGTGGAAGAGTACTCTGAGGGCAGGGTACATAAGAGTAAGCCTGAACCACGGAAGGGAAATGTAAAATTAATACTGTCTACTTTATTAATCAGGCCAGGGGAAATACTCAAATCAGTCACACGGAGTTTGTTTACGATGAACGAGGACGCGATTGCAAATGTTTACTTATAATTATTTGAACTTCCTGCTCAGAATATGTTCTTAAAAAGTGTACTTTTGCAAATAAGCTTTCACGCTTAAGGTGTTTGCACAGGCAAAATTTTCGATTTTTATTTTCCTTTCTTTTTTGCTTACCATGTTCCCTAGTACTGCTATTTTACAGAAATATCGAATTTGGGGCAAAATACCCTGAGGAGATGAGAAGGGTGAAGCTAAAATTCATGCATTTACCGGAAGTCAGTGACATTTCCGAGTGAGGAACTGGGTCGGTTGTCAGGGTCTTCATCCATTTCTCGCTTTTTCTTGGTAAGTTTTTTGTCCTGGTAGATTCTTTGTGTTGTTGTTTTGACTGTTCGAGTGCTGCCTGCTTCGTGGACGCAATATGAAACTAGTCCTTAGTCCTCGAAAGTCAAAGATTGAGAAACCGGGAGTCTGAGATGAGTGCTACACCTACATGTAGCAATGCGTAAACAAACGATGCTATTGCGATCTATGGGCCTTTTAACCAGCGGAAACCCATTCAAAATGGCAGCATCGAACTAGAGTGGCTTTGAACTCTTAAATAATGTGGATTTTGTGGAATTCTCATCTAATCTTGGCCACTTTGGAGTTAAATTTGGATTATTTGCTCAGCAGGGTCTCATTAAATCGTATTTTATTCTAAAACAGTATAACATTTTCAAAAGAAATTTGGCAGGTAGTTTGTACTTATGGTGCCCTACAATCGTGTGCTTGCAAAACAAGTAGGTCTGAAAACTAGGGTTTAGGTGGTCACAGAAGTTGAAGATACTGAAAAAGTACAAAGAATGATTGATATCTTTTTGGCAATTTTAAATATCTGATTTTGCAAGTGCAGATTTTTGTGTTGTTTGATGAAGAATTGAAATAGCTCTGAGTTCAATTATTTCCCTACATCAAAATGGCTACAAGAAAAACTTAAAAAATATAATTATTAACATACTCAGGTTCCATTAAATCAAGAACATGTTGGCTACTGATCTACTGGATGAAAATTGTTATGTGTGGAAAATTTGGTGAATTTTAAGTGAAAACAATCATCCCTCTGCTAAGTGTTGTCAAAAGTGCACAGAATTTGCCGCCTCAGCTACCTTAAACATTGTAAGTTAATGTGAGAATATTTAGCACAAAATTTGAAGGCTGATCTAAGTATTTTAGTCCTTTTAAACTTGTGAGTCTACGGAAATTGGCACCGTCGCGCAACATAGTTTGTACCGGGACCTGTTCAATCAGAATGGCATGGACTTTGCCAATGAAATATCTTTCTGTAAAATCCCGGTTATTGATGAAAAGATGTTGATCTTACAATAGACAGAGGTTGAAAGTCAGAGAGGGAAATCATTTAAGGTACATGTATCTGTATTAAAGTTACAGCATCGAACGCACTCATAATCTTTGATTACTACTAGTATAAATATAAAAACAGATACTTACCTCTGAAAACAGCTGTCTTTCAGGGCTTTAGCCGTGCTATTTCAATTACAAGATGGCCGGCGCACAGACGAGCACATGTAACGATGTGCCTTAGTCACATTCCTATGAGCACAAAATGCAAATGTCCCCACCCTAGGACCCAGATTCTTAGTCAAATTCCTGAGGGTGGGGAATGCAATAGAGGTCAAATGCCTCACATATGCCTGGGTTCCCTCCTCCTTCTGGCCTAACATTGAAAGATGCATTAAAATACTTCTTACCTGTAAATGAATTTGTAACCTATCCTTTAGCTTGGTTTTAATACCACCATCAAAAGTGTACCAACTTAGCAATATATATTCTCTCATATTTCTGAGAGCTTGTAATCGCTGACCAATTCTTTTGTCAGATTGGTTCTTAGCACACCACATTTGATTATCAATTTATAAAATTAGTGTGGCTGTTCTGTAAATAACACTGCTTTTGATTGAGTTCTTTGCCTCTGCACAATGTACTCAAATGGTTCCAGAAAAGACATAGACCTCTAGTTTTCTTAATAATACATGTAGCTACATGATGTAATTTAATACAAAATAAGTAGTAACAGGCCTTTCTGTAGCATAACTCAGCAGTGATTATGCTCTTGTTTCCAATCAGTTTTGAAATAACTTGTCTGATTTACATGTACCCTCAAAAATGTACTTATTCAACTTGGTGATGTTGTTAACCTGGCCCTTTCTTGAAAGTCCCGGAAACTTTACTGTCCCCAGGAGCCATATTTTGAGATCTAAATCTAAGGAATGGTCCATATTGCAGGTTTTAGCTTAAAAACCAACTGAATCCATCTTTTGTGTTCAGTGGTACTTTGTTAAATATGATACTTTTTCCATTTATCTTTTCAGAGGCTAAATCAGCTTGCACCAAGGCAGGAATCATCAATTTTCAAGACAAGTATTTGCAAAGAAATTTTGGAAACTACAAAGCAGACAGAGTGTTTTCTTTGGTTAAAAGGTTGAGATATGCAAAGGTATTAAATGAGACAGTAGTCTGTCTTGTTGTTTAACCCATTGATGCCTGAATGAAATTGCCCGCGACCCATCCCTTATTCCCTGTTTTTTTTGGAATATTTCAGAGCAAGCGAAAGCACAAAAATAAACCATATGCGCAGTAACCACAGGCACAAGATCAGGTTTCAAGATGTTGTTTATTTAGACTCGAATGAATGAAGGGCCAAAATATTCAAAAATATTAACAAAAAGACCTCAACTTAATATTTAAAACTAATAAGAAAGCAAGAAATTATAATATTTCTTTATAGCGCGACAAAATGTCCAGCAGAAGCCGAGAAAATTGAATATGAAAAAATTGACTTCAGACGACAAAACGAAACCAAATACAACAGAATTTCCTTACTTGTACTATTTGGGCTGACATTTGAGAAAACAACAAGAAATAAAAGTGAAGAACTCATCAAAAAAATCAATCTGAAAACAAGAAATTGAGTTATTTCTTTGCCGCGCGAAGAAATTCCATTACAGCCGAAGAGAAATGAAATTTGTAAATCAAAAAGACGAAAAAATCAGCCCAGTTATTTTGAGATCAATCGTATGTCAACTGTGTTAAATTAGTGCCCATTTAATTCTTTTCCTCATTTGTTTTGTGGTAGCTGAATAAGACTTCAAATCATATTTGAACAAAGCAATTAAAGAAATAAACAAACCACCTCGTGGTCGCAGCAAATTAAATATGCAGAAATCCAGCGTGGAAGTTACCGTACTGTTCACGTTTAAAACCTAAAATTCGCAGATAAATGGGACCAAATCAAAGAAATGCGAAAGGAAGTTCAATAACAATAAATTTTCATTCAAGCTGAGGTGTTTATTTGTTCTCAAGAACAATAGAACAATAAGAGAACCAAAGAGTCTTCAGGGACGATAGGAAAGTCAGTTGTCCCCACGTGCATTTTTTCGGACAGCTACGGGCAGCACAGGGAAATGGTCAGGTTTTTCGCATGGACGGTTACGGGTGGCACAGGTGTCGATGGGTTAATTGTAATTTTCTTTGTTTTAACTTGATAAATTATTAATGAGTTTGGGAAACATTGTTCCTGCTGTTTACTCATAAAATTGTAAAGTTTAGTGCTAAATATCCAACACTTTCAAGCGGTATGAAACATTCCATGAGTCACTTGTATTTTCCCAGTATACACATAAGCCTTTACAAGACTAACGTTTTACACTGTTTCGTAGAAAATACAGTGGCCACACAATGCACGCATGCGCACAATGCAGGGTGGGAAGGTTGGGTGCAACACAGTCAAATATACAACAACTTTCCTGTATTCTGATTGGCTGTATGTTTTTTGGCATTTTATAAATATAGTATTTTTCCTCTTCTGTTGTTTAGCGTGATTTTGATGAGTACTGGGACACAAATAGGAATGGAAGACTGCAAGAAGATGAAATTTTAAGGATCCTTCAGGAAACAATACATATCTCTAAAGCATGCACGACCGGGCTTATTAGATCATGTGATATTGATGGGAATCCAGGAATAAGCAAACAAGAGTGGTTCACCTGCTTTAAAACAGAAGGTACCGGTATCTTGAGTTTAGCCTGTGTAGCCTGGCAGTTTTAAAGTGTATTTAAACATGGCAACAAAGCGGCGAAGCCAGGATAACGAGCGCTAAAGCCACAAGGAGCCTGGGAGAGAGTCAGCTGAGAAACCGCCTGCACAGATGATTGGCATTTTTTGTTATTCCAGTACACTGGCGTATGTGCCATTGCCATTGGATCAGAAGACTAACACATCAATCAAAATTATTGCTAATCTCCCAAGGGACAGCTTCAAAGAACAACACTGAGTACAATAGGCCTTATCACAGTTTTCGTTTGTCTGTAAATTTGGCAGGGTAGAAGGGGCGGCATGGAAAACAAATTACAGACAAATGTATGAAAAATTAGAAAAATTAACCGAGCATCTTCTATTCAGCCTACATTCTTTAAACTTGGTGAATACAATCTTCTACTTACATTACAATTCATAAATTGCCTAAAATGCAATTTTGGAAAAACTTATTTGCCATCGGATTCCCATACAAACACTGTAATTTCTGACCGCTTTGCCTACCCGTCAAGATGGCGCCGAAAACGTGATAATTAGGCCCATGCAGATCTTTGGCATGTAAACAGAATACAATTAAGAAAGCATTGTCAAGAGCATTCTTGTGCCTGAATATTCTTTGCAAATATCTCAAAATTGTTAACTGCTAAACATGAGCAAGAAACAGCTGCAAACAATTTTGCCAACAGACTCTGAGTGTAACTGTGTTTCACTGTTTGCGCTCCCAAGAACGAGTATCATTGCTATTTCTCTGTTAAAGAGTATCATCAACGACCATATGTCTGAAGTATTATTGCTGAACTTCACAGCAATGGAATTGTCATCTGATGTTTTATGTCCTTTTCTTGTTTGAGGACTTTGATTGCGGCTTGCTTCACTCTCTGCAGGTTCGAGTAGATAAAATTTTGAAGCTGAAAAGCATTTCTCATTTTACATACACAGGTACAGTGTATACATGGCACACACGATCAGATGTGTATAATCTTTCCAATTCTAGACCAATTTAAGATTTCTGATTAAGTGCTATTTTGAAATCCTTCACTTGTAGAGACCTTGAAACCTTGAAAAAGTTTTGCATGAAAATACATGTATTTAAATTCTCCAAACTTGATCTCTACAATAATTATCATTTACACTTCTCTTGTTGACAGGCTTTGCCCTTCGCAGCCATCAATCAAACATCTCATCGAATAATTTGGTTTTATCAACTGAGTTGACAATGTTAATTAGCCACCGTAAAGAGATTCAGAAGCTGACGTTTCAAGCGCTAGCCATTCGTCGGAGCGAATCGAGGAATTGTGGGTTGTGTGTGGTTTATATACAGAAATATGGAGCTACGCTATTGGTTGGTGCCTGGCAACGTGAAAAACAGAATAAATTAGTTAAATGAAAAGGGTTCGTTGATACCGTGAGAATTAAGAGTGCCGATTTGAAAAATAAATTTTTGTTCTAGAGTTTTGCGGCTTTCTGTGCTTCCTTGATGTAGGGAGATCCATTAAGATCCATTAAGATCACTGATCATTTTACCTGTACCTCAGCCATTGTCATCTACTGTATAACTTGCAAAAAGTTATATATCGGCAAAACAGGTTGACGACTAGGCGACCAATTTCGAGAACATCTTCGCGACATAGAGAAAGACGACAAAAACGCATCTAAACTGGTTGCTAGACACTTAAATCTGCCGAATCATTTTACACAACATATGACAGTCTGCGGCCTCTTCCTCGATTCCTCGATTCGCTCCGACGAAGGGCTAGCGCTCGAAACATCAGCTTCTGAATCTCTTTACGGTGGCTAATTCACATTATCAACTCAGTTGATAAAACCAAATCATGTTGTAATACTCCCACCGACGCAGCACCACAGTTTCTTTAGAAACTTACCCCCTTTATCTCATTGGATAGTTTTGTTTTGATAGACTCTGCAGTATCACAGTGACTTTTTCCTGCCAAGTTGAATGGAAGTTTCTTATTACGATCTACATGTATCACGAACTGTGTCATTAAGTTGTCGAAATGTATTAGGCGTGGCAACAAAAAATGTGTTTAATCCAGGCAGGCAGTTCCTTGTGGCTTGTTTGTGCAGTTTCACCACTTTGTGTGCTCACACCAGAAAAAAAGTGGCTTAAACTGCCAAGATACACGGGCTATCTTTAGTTACACTCATTGATGTCATTGCTTTGCTATCTTAATCTCTTCCTTTTTTAGTTCAATTTAATTATTTTGCTATCTTAAAGTGCTACTAACTATGATCAAAAAATCATTTCCTTTTTTCCTTCAGATTTTGAAAGTGTGCTCGCTTAACACCTACCTGGCAAAGTTTTGAGCTTTCAGTTTTATCCAAAGGTTGTTTATTTTGAGTGCAAGTTTCGGATTTCAGGGTCTGCCATTACTCGCATTCAAAACTGACTGATCTAGAGAAAATGACCTCATTTACTCTCTAGCTTAAAATTTCAGCGTGTAAATGCAATTTATTATATATGCAAAACATGGGTTTGAAAGTCTGAAAACCCAAAACTCCTGTGCTGCATATTAATTCAGCCGCATACACACGCATTGCAATTTTAAACTAGTGAGTCTTTGACGTCATTTTCTCCTCGACCCAGCTCTCTCAAGATTTTAAAGTTAGTAATGGCGGACCAATAAGTAAGAAGATTCCAGTTAAAATAAACAGGACTGGTGTCCTTTTAAAATCAGAACTTAAAACTTGGGTCAGTTAGTGCGTAGTTAACATAGTTTTGAAATCCAAAGGAAAAAAATAATTGTTTTTTGGTCGTAATAGCACTCTAAACTTGTTCTTGATTTGTTCAATCTAATTTTGGTCCTGCTGGGAATTTCAGGGAGAATATAGAAATATGTGCCTTTTTTATCTCAGAGGGTAGGATTTTGAAGATACATGCTAGGTTATTAATGGTAGCAGGGAGGGATGGTCGAGATCAGCCTCCATTCCAGAAGGTGGCCCTTCTCAGAACAAGGTTGACTTGAAATGCCTAAAGTATGATATCTTATGTTGATAGCAGAGTCAAAAATAGGGTCAGTTCTCAAAATATTGGCTGCATGGATTGTTCCACAGTCTTTCTTCTGAATCCACACAGGCTGACTGTTTCAAGCATGCTGTTTTCTAAATAGGACACAGAATTCATATAACACACACATCTTCGTCAAGTCCAAGAGTGGAAAGGCTAGTAATCTGAGAGTCTTGATAACTACACATGTACAGCTGATTGCATATCTCAACTGACAGATAAAAACAGCGACTATTGTAACATCCCCTTCGTTTTGAAAGTTGAATGTACTATTAATAAGAAAAATCAAATCGGGTCCTGATTTAGTTAGGGTACATATGAATGTTGTGCCGCGTAGCACTATAAACACAAATGATGTAACAGAGAATTAACTCTGAAGTGTAAATTTTAGTGCTAATTTAACCCATGAATAACCCACTGGGCGCTAACCCTAGTAAAGGGAATCAGGGAACCACACAAGGTACAGAAAAAATCTTTTGACCTCGGTGGGAATCGAACCCACCACCTCCGGATTAGATCTACGGTCACTCTGCCGACTGAGCTACGAGGTCGGACAGAGAAAGTCGGGGTCGATTTAGATGGTGAATCCCGGCGAAGAGAAAGTAAGGGTACATATGAATGTTGTGCCGCGTAGCACTATAAACACAAATGATGTAACAGAGAATTAACTCTGAAGTGTAAATTTTAGTGCTAATTTAACCCATGAATAACCCACTGGGCGTTAGCCCTAGTAAAGGGAATCAGGGAACCACACGAGGTACAGAAAAAAGCTTTTGACCTCGGTGGGAATCAAACCCACGACCTCCGGATTGGATCTACCATCACTCTGCCGACTGAGCTACGAGGTCGGACAGAAAGTCGGCCCCCGACTTTCTCTGACACTTCAGAGTTGATTCTCTGTTACAGCATTCCTGAATTAGTTAGTCTATCATCATTGTTCTAGAACGCATTTTCTAGACAAAAGAAAATTAAGCATAACGCTTTCGCAGTGTTCACACTTGCTTAATCACAGTTCAGATCAGTGCTAATCAGTTAAAATCACAGTGAATCACACACATAGTTCTTCAAGTATGACGGCGGTCGTCTGTTTTGGATAGGCCTCAAGACAACTTCTGTGTAAGCTGGAACAGTGGGAGGTGCAGTGGACATTGCTGGTTCAGGTGACTGGGGAAGAATTTCTTGTTTGGTTTCCAGTGCTACCACAAAGGGTTCAGTCGGTTTGGGTGGAGCTGCCTCTCCAGTTTTCCTTAGGTGATAACGATTATGGCAATAGGTCGCTCCTTCTGGTGTTGCAACCACATATGATCAGTCATCCACCTTTTGTGTAACTGTTGCCTTGCGCCATGTGCGCTCGTGATTCTTTATTGGCTTCATTCGCACCACGGCGCCGATTTCCAACTTTGGAAGATCCTTGGCGGTTCTGTTGTAGTACTGTGCTTGTTTAAGATGACGTTGGCGTAAAAGGAGTTGCTGTTCCTCTGGATCTGGTATTTGAGGTTTCAGCAGAGTTTCCTTTGTAGGAAGTAAGGTTTTTGTTCTTCTGCTCATAAGTCGTTGAGCTGTACTGGTGGATTTTCCTTGGGAGGGTGTATTACGGTAGTCTAACAGTGCTAAGTGTATGTCCTTAGTTTTCCTCAGCAACTGTTTAGCTGTCTTAGCCACAGCCTCCACCTTCCCATTGGCCTTGCTGTTGCCTCACTGATGGTCTGATGCTTGAATTTCCAGGACTTTGAAAAGTGTGCAAAATTCTTGGGAGGAAAACTGGGGACCGTTGTCGCTAATCACAGCATCAGGACACCCATAACTGGCAAAGTGGTTCTTAAGCTTGGTTATCACAGTAGAGGCCCTTGTGCTAGCCTGTTGGTCAATTTCCCAAAAGTTGCTGTGGTATTCAACTGTAATGAGAAAGTCTTTGCCTTTGTAAGAGAACAGGTCAGTGGCGGTCCGTTCCCACAGTCTGTTTGGTACTTCAGTACTTCTCAGTGTTTCCTTTGGTTGCGCACAGGCATATTGTGTTCACGTTTCACGCGACTCTACTAGCTGTTTCATTTCCGCACGCATGCCAGGCCAGTATATGGATTCTCTGGCTCGTCTGAAACAAGCTTCCGTACCCATGTGTGAGGAATGTATCTTCTACTTCATTACTTCTCGCAACTTCTTCAGGACAACGACTCGTTCGCCTCTGAAGATTAGACCATTTTGAACCGTCAGTTCATCTCTCTGGTTGAAGTAAGGAAGGGTTAGGGGAGGCACTGAAGCTTTGTCATCAGGCCATCCTTGAAGAATCACCTTGGTCAGAACTTGCATTGACTCATCAGCTCCAGCCTCCTGTCTGATCTCTTCCAGTCTAGGATCTGAGATTGGGACGCAACTTGTCATTTTAACAAATTCAAATTCTTTGTCTACCAGTTCTGGACTCTAAGGCAGGCATGCCCTTGATAGCAGGTCAGCCAGGAACATATTCTTCATAATTTTTCCATGATCTTTGACAATTTCTTCTTGTCTTCTTCGGTTGCGAAGGAAAGACCATTGTACACACGCAACACATCGGTACCCAAACAATGGAGAAATAACACGACTTGATATTCCTCAGGCTGGGCAGCCAGGTTTGCTACAATTGCTTAGTTCTGCCACTGTTGCTAGTACGTTTTCCAATTCTCCGATGGGTTTTCTCAAAAATTGAGTTTTGTCAGTGGTTTTACAGCCACATTTGCTGCAGATGCCATTCCCAGGGGCGGTGTGCCTTGACTTGCACTCGTCGTTGAGTCACCACCTTGCATTTCATTGTGAGTTTCTGGCTATCAGGCATAACTATTCACAGCCGAATCGAAGTTGGGTTTTAATTAACCGCTGCCACCATGTTTCAAGCGTGCTGTTTTCTAAGTAGGACACACGGAATTCATATAACACGCTTTAATCTTTGTCGTGTCCAAGAGTACAAAGGCTAGTAATCCAAGAGTCTTGATAACTACACATGTACAACTGATTGCGTAACACAACTGACAGATAAAAACAATGACTATTGTAACACTGGCGCATACTGAACTTTTATTCTTGTTTAATATTTGTTTTATCAGGGGGCCAGTGGCGCTGGTCTCCATGGACTGACTGTTCAGTCTCATGTGGAGGTGGTAAACAAAGAAGAACAGGCACTTGTGTTTTACCCAGTACAGGGCAAAAACTAGAAAGACGACTGTGTGATGGAAACCCCCATGAAACAAGAAAATGTTCAAACGGGGACTGTCCTGGTAAGCTACTTATCAGTGATATATAGAGAATAATACATAGTCATGTGTCAATATGGAATTTCTCTTCAACTGTTCATATGGCTTTCTCAAAAGGACTGGACACTACCAAATAGGTCTTATGCACAATTATGCAACCTGCTTAAAATTCACCACAAAGCCTTGTTTGCACCGCATTTCCTCAAACCCGTAATACCTTTGTGTTTTTTTCACATGGGTATTCTTTTCATCTTGCTGCATGTATTACTATTCTAACGTCTCCAAGGCTTTCAGGACAAACATCTATATTTCGTTTTCTTTGTATCCAACTCTCTTGGGAATTCAGAGGCATTAATTTAAAAGAAACTTTGAAACGATTTTTACCCAAAAGCCTTGGGGCCATGTTAGAATATTAATATATCAAACATGGCCTATTGGCTCATGATAAAATTTAAAATTAATATTTGCTTTCTCAAACCGAGGCTTGGTGGTGATTTTAGCTAGTCTTATGTCATCACGCATAAGGGCTATTCACGAATTTGATTGGCT
>CM042756.1:3674950-3682450 GCA_022496165.2 Catalaphyllia jardinei
CTTAGCCTTCACATACAGTTGTGTTCTTGCTAAATCCAGATATTCTTCTCCACTTCCAGATACATTAAATTCGATAGGACCAGTGTCGGTGATGTTGCTAAGAGGGTGATATTCAATCCATTGACCTCTGCTGATAGAGGTTTGTGTCGGAGGGATGCTAAACAAATCCAGTTCTGATTTACTACACTCGTTTGATTCGTGATGAACAAAGGCCATTTTACTTCAAGAAGGAAAATTTGTCTTCGGGTTTCTTTTGCTGTTGAGATGCTTTCACTCTCTTGCCTGAAGGCGAACTGATTTTTGTTTCTGGTGCTTTCCTTTTTGTAGCTTTCCGACCTCGCCCTGACTGCGAGGAATTCTGGGAAGTCATGTCATCTAGAGCTTGTTTTGTCCGTTTGCTGACTGCGGTTTTCACATCATCTCCATCCAGAAAATCTTGAGCCACTTGGGCTCCTGTTTGTAATGCCTTTTTGCCGAGCATTTTAGCACCTTGTTGTAAATGAGGCATCGCCCAGCGAAACAAACCTTTAAATATGGAACCTAAGCCATATCCCTGCTGAAATCGGGATCCGCGAAAAGCCGGTAAATTGCCTCCTTTTTGTTTAGCCTGGTTTAAGTAGTATTCTTCGTACAACTTGTTGTTTGGAGTGTAAAATTTCTTCATTTTTTAAAAGTTTGCTGTTCTGCTCTGACGAAAATGAAGTGTAAGCAACACTTTCCCAACCTCAAATGGCACTGACTCTCCTGTGTCGCGCTTTATATTGACTTCGATCGTTTCAAACTCTCTTCTGCTGACAGGTAAGTAGTGCGGGCGCTCAAACGACTTACTGACGCGTTGACCGTCAACACCTTCCACGGGGACAATTCGAAGCAAAGGTACCAGTGCATCTCCCACGAATTGTGCTTGCACAATATCACTGTAAACATAGAGATCGTGAAACCCTTGCTCCAAATCTGCTTCTCTCTCAGCGATGGAAGTGCTTGAAATTCGAGTATCGGAAGAGAACCCGAGCATTTGCCCGATATCGGAAAAATACACTTCGGCGCCATTTTGTAAGTAAACGGTCACTTTTCTATTCAGAGTATCGAAGGAAAATTGCACATCGTCTTTGAAGCGATCATCCTCACCGACCACTTCATTTATCTTAGCTATAACTTCGGTGATAGAGGAGTAATGTCCCGGTGGAACTATAAAAGCCTCCCACATACCATGCAGTTTTGGATTTCGAAGATAAAATCGATTCCGGAAATCACCTTGAACGTTATTCCAGCTATGTGGGTAATGAATGTCTGTTAGCGCCACCTCCCAGATCCCGGTCAAGCTGATTGTCTGAGGTAAACAAACCCTGTACTCTGTTAACATATTCTTTGGAAACTTATCGAGACTACTATTGCTAGGAAGGTGTAAGTAGAACTGTGTTACCTCCATCGTATCTTGTGTTCAAATGAAATTTTTACTCGAGGTATTCTTAATTTATAAGAAACGACGCAACAACCAAGTTACAATTTCACTTTTTTTTATTAAATTTGAAAACAAAGCATACATTACAATTTCGAGATATCACTTTCGGCAACCCAGCTGTTAAACTTGTCTGAGTATCCTTTCCATTTCACAAAATATTCTACTATTCCTTTGCGTTTTCGCTTACGCAAAACTTTTTCAACGCGATAAACATCATCCTCCTTCATTACTTTCTGTAATTCCGCTTCGTAGAATGTTCCATCTAGGATCTCTCCAGCATCATCTTTCAATCTGTAAACAGGTACTTGGCGCGCAAATCGTTTGTAGATCGTAAACATTTCTTCCGTGAAATTAGGGAGGTAAGACTTTTCAAACATTCGTTTCGCTTTGCTGATCCTTACGCGATCTCCCACTTGAAATTTAAATCGCACACGCTTATCAACGTCGTTGCCGTACAAAGTCTCCCACACATTAGCTTCATTAGATTTAGTCACCTGACTGGGTTTCATTTTAATGCTACGATGGTAGGTGTTATTGTAAGATTTTACCAACTTAGGTAACACATCGATGTACGTAAGTGTATTTTTAGCTGTGAAGTACTTGTACATCTTGTTCTTAAAGGTACGGTTGAATCTCTCTACTACCGATGCTTTGAGCCCAGAGTTGACGGTGAAAAAGTCAATGTTATTGTCTCTAAGGAATTTCTGAAACACACGATTAAGGAATTCAGTGCCTTGATCCGTTTGAAGCTTGTTTGGTTTACGACCAGACGATAAAATCGTCTGAAAGGCCTTCACTAATTCTTGCCCTTGCTTTGTCTTTAAAGGCACCACCCAGGCGTACTTGCTAAAGATGTCTATACACGTCAGTAGGTATTTGTAACCTTTGTTGAATCGGCTTAAGTTTTGAACATCGACCAGATCTGCTTGAAATTGTGCATCTATGCCAGGAACAATCACGCGACTTCTCTTGTAGTGTCTTCGGGCAGGTTTATGGAGGGTATAAACGTCTTGTTGACTCAACCAATCTTGAACTTGTTTGCGAGAAATTTTATTTTTTTCCTTCTCTTTGACCGCTCGGTACACAGCATCTAAACCACCGAAACTTGCGGGTTGACTTGGGTCGAGATAAATGCTGGACAGCGTTTTCTCCATCACAAAACTCGGAGTTTTGAACAATCACTTGACCCCCGCAACAAGCTAAAACGACACGAATGCGGTTGAAAATGCGCTCTAATACCAGAGAGGGTGAAGACGGCCAGCAACCCATTACTAGTGACTACTGTGAAGGCCAACATTTGACTGACTTGTCTTCTTGCTGCGCTCACTTATATAGCTATTCTAGCATTTGGCTAAGAGTGGGGACGAGAAAATCAAAGAGTTGTTCCCATTCCTCTTCAGTCAGTCCCAGGTGCTCGACAAAATTTAAAAACACTAATAATCTCCCCCAGTAAACTTCTGTAAACACCTCTGAATGAAGACGTTTTAACTTATCAAGCATCGATCCTGGAAGTTCACAAAATTGCTCTTTAAGAGACGTTATTTCATTTGAAGGTATATTCCTCGCTATAAGGCAATAAAAGTAAAATCGTGCCCTAAGAACAGAAAGAGTAAGACCCATGTTAACGTGTAGACAGATAAACACACACTGACTTAAAATCAAGTCGTGTACTCACTTTATTGTTTTAACAATAGAACTTGTTTTGAATTGCGTTAATTACATAGTCAAGGTCCATTAGTTTTTCTTCTTTTCTGACAACGTTCTCAGGACATTGGACTTCTGTCGGGTCAACGTTCATAACTTCTCCAGCGTTGTCATCTTTGTAGATTTCCACACTACTGAAATTGTTCGTTTTAATACCACAAGGACCATAATAAAGAGCATACAATACGCGTTCTTCCATATCTTCATTATAATTTCCGAGTTCCAAAGAAGTGAGATATAGACTGGTCCAAGGCAACTTGGGCAGCTCGGTCAAATAACTTTCCCATGTCTGGCCAAGCTTCAACCCCACAGCACTGCAAACGCTTTCCACCGTCTTCATCACCACAGCAAGATCTATTTGCTCACGGGCTTCATCATGATAATAGAACCACGCATCTTCAATATCCAACATCAGGCAAGAGTGCTGTCTTTGACTGGGATGTTGAATAGCGCAGCCATAGCATCGATTTACTTTTTCCTCTTGAACAAGCTTGTCAAAAAACGCGGCATAGGTAAGTTGGAACACATGCCCAATAATGGTGGCTACCTTCTTGCGTTGGATTTGTTCAACTTCATCAATCGTTAACAGAGGTGTAGCGCTCGATTCGACTTGCATGTTTGGAAGCTATCCGCTCAAAAATATTTTTAACTGGCGTTTGGGACAAGAATAAAATGCTAAACGGAGAGCCCGCTTTTATTTTAAACAGATAATAGATTTTACATGTGCCAATCAGGGTTCATTATTAACGGGCAAGTTTAGACAATTTTATTGTTTGTATTGTACTAGAGCGATGCTCATTAGTAAACCTAGACACTTTATTAGTATGCAGGAAGACACTTTACCTAGGTAGTTTGAATAGTGATGATTTACCTAGGCACTTCATTAGTATACAGGTACCTAGACAGTTTGAATATTAATGATTTACCTAGACAGTTTGAATATTAATGATTTACCTAGACTTACCTAGACTTACCTAGACAGTAACAAGGAGTAAAATGCTGAAGCCCTACTACTTCCGTCAAATCAGTAAAATGTCAACATTAAACAACAGTATCGTCATATGACTCATAAATGACATGAAGACACATGTATCTGAAAATTATAAAATACTGTACAAGGATTTGGGTCACTTCAGCAAAACTCAGCCTGCTTTTCATTATACTTATGGCAAGCCAAACCCATAAGCCTTAAAAATGTCTTCCATGAGCTTCTGGGCAAACTCATTACTACTACAAGTATACCTCTTGTTCACTGGAATAGTGATTGAAAGAGCACATGTATTTCCACTAATTCTTTTTTCATTGGATACACTGTCATGATCGAACTTCAATTTCCCAGCAAAATTAGGAAAGCGAGACCCACTTCCAAACTGCAACACATCACTCAAGGTGAGAAACCTGAGTTCTAATTTGTCATGTTTACAACCATCATTATCATCAGTAAGAGGAATAGATGGCTGGGGAAAAGGGATAACATTGCATTTCAATTTTCCCCTACTGACACTCCTCAGGAAACTGTGCCAGTTGTAGACAATTTCTGTTTCTCTCTCATGAAGGTCAAACCCTAGAGAGGAAAAACAAGGAACAAAGCAACTTTTGACATCTTCTACAGAAACTTCTACATGCATTAAATGTTTAATGCCATCACTTGGATATTTAGACAAAAGCTCCAAAACCCCAAATGAAGCTAGACCCTCAGCTACACAACTTAATACAACATGTTTGATACATGCATTCAAAAGCTCATTCTTGTCCTCAAACGTTATAGTTGCTTTTGTGTAACCCATATCAAAGCGTTCAGGAAAGGAATGGACAGCACTGATAAATGATGCTTCATCACTACAGTTAGAAATGTTGGTCAATTGGGTCAGGAACTCACAATCATCTGGAACTTCAGTTAAATGTGGCTCTTGAGGGATGTCTAGTATAAACCCTGCTACCATGGGTGTAAAAAAATGAGGCCCTGGGCAACCATTTAGAAGTGCAATAGCAACAAGTTTTCCAAATGTCTCAAAAAGACCTTTAGCCACAGCTTCTAGGTTGTGTCGAAAGGTGATATGAGGGTAAGTGCCCCTAACCAGCATACTATATACACCAAACCCACGAAAAAGTTCCGAAAAGAATTCCCTTGTCACCCCTCCAGAATCAATTGCATCTTCCCCAATGAACTTAACTGAAACCCTTGCTTTAAGATCTTCATCTTCAATGCATTCAAATGTCCTAGTAACTATATCCTTTCTAGTTATTTCAATCAAAGTGAACTGTTCATTTGGAAAACCATTCAAGGTGTGTTCAAATGCTTCTTCCAAGGACTTGGGTGGGACTTCTTTAATGGGCTGTGCAGCATCATATCCAGGAGCCTCCTGAGTACTCAGGCTTTGGTCAATAGCACATTTCAGAAGAAAATCATCAAGATTGTTGGTATCTAAAATGCATCAACAAGTACCAATATTTAAAGATATATATCAGTAAGGACACTTGAGCCATGAGCACTTGAAATTTGTTATTTTATATTCTGGTATATCTAGGTTAGTGCTCTATCCCCCTACATACAGGAAGGTTCTGCCTGAAAGGGAAACCTTTTACAGGCTTCAGGTATATAAAAGGGTAGGAATTCCACTCGTTCAGCTATATAAAAGGGTACAGAAATCTGTCGGTTGTTTTATCTTTAAAGGGGCCTTTAATTAAAACATTTTGAACAGATGCACTTTACGGCTGTACCATTTCATTTTTTAAGCACTAACAAAAATAACAAGACGATTTCCTTTTTTTGTCCATTCATTTATAAACACGGAACAGTTAAGAAAGCCAATGAAAGGTGTACCTATTTTCTCAAAATGATATATAAAAAAGGTAAGCGCTTGAACCTTGGGGCAGAGCCTCCCCTAATCAAACTTTGCTGCCCAAACCCCCTTCCCCCCCCCCCCCACCTCCACCCCAACCAGGAGGGGGGATTGGAGTTGGGGGCATTAACTGAGCCTATCACCCGGGCCTATCACCAACAAATACATTCTATAGAATTGTCATATATGTACTATATTTCGTTTAGAAATTTAGTAATATTTTAAACTGAAAGGCACTTACCATCTGGATTTGTTGACCCAGCATGAAGGAGGCTTTCATCGTCATCATTCAAGAAAATGGTTTCTTTACGATGAAGAGTGGAACTTTCTTGACGTCGAGTAGATCCTCCGGCAAAATTTTCCTCCTTTGCATATTCTTCTGTGGAGCTCTCATCGTACGTCTCCTGGAACTCTTCAAAGGGGATCAGGTAAAACGTTAACCGTTTGTAGTCTTTCCCAATTGCTTTCTTGTATGAAGAGAGTACAAATGCTTCCTTAGTTCCCGGAACAAAATTCACTTGACTGAAATCCGGAAAAAGCAAAACATAGGGGATGGTACCATCAAACGATTGGTCAAAACTTGAGTGTTTTTCAACAGCTTTTCGAGTAATCTCTTCCTTGTCAGCAGTAGATTTTACTGTGACTAAGTGTCTTTCCGCGTCGAGCCTTACAAACACCATCGGCCACAGAAGCAAGTCCGACTTTAACTTCCACTTCTACGATCTTTGCAGGCATCATAACTTTGTCAGATGGGGTTTTTTTCTTTCGCTTTTTTGGCGGTCTGAATCCTTCCTGGCGTTCTTCCTCTCGCCGGGCATAGAATTCGTCAAACGACAGAGTACGTTCTGAATTCTCCTCGGCAAAGCGTGAAGTTGAAACGGAACTACCACTAAGATCTGTCGATGTTGCTGGCGTAGAAGTTTGCAGCGTGCACAAAATTTTTTTTGTTTGCAGCGTGCACAAATTGTTTTTTGTTTGCAGCATGCAGAAAATTTTTTTCTTAGCAGCGTGCAGAAAATGTTTTTTTGTTTGCAGTGTGCAGAAGTTATGTTTGCAGTGTGCAGAAAATTTGTTTTGTTTGCAGTGTGAAGAAATTATTTATGCTTGCAGTTTGTACAATAGTTTAGTTTGCAGCGTAGGAATTTGTTTTATCAGCAGTGTACACATTTTTTTTGTTTGCAGTGCATATGATTTTTATTTTGCAGCAAAAAAATTTATTTTGTATGTAGTGTGCGAGGTTTTTATTTTCTTCTTAGTGCAAAGTAATTTGTATACAATAAAATATTTTATTTACAGTAGTTTCTTTCAAATAAAATGCCTTATTTACCATAAGTTTGTTTATTTTTTTAATTTGAAGTTATGTCCCTTATGGGCTTCCGTAGGTTTGGCAATTTTGACGTTCTCTACAAAACGTGAGCATATTCCTTTCAATGCTTCAATTAAATGATAACATATTCCTCTAAACATGAAAAATTAGCAATCTAGGATCAT
>CM042756.1:3687450-3701418 GCA_022496165.2 Catalaphyllia jardinei
CACTCTCAAAGGCACAATGAAAGCTTAAATGATAAATGGATTGGTGACTTGGATAAAGTGTAAATCTCAAGTCCCCAACGGGAGTAGAACCAATGACCTTCCAGATACCGGTTGGACGCTCTAACCACTGAGCTATGGGAGACTCCGAGTAATTCGACTTGAGAACGCTTCTCCATTATTTACAATGAAAGCTAAGTCTTACCCTAAACATTTCCAACTTGCACTCCACATCGAAAAGGTCGAGATCCTCAACCAGTTGTTTGACAAACGCACTGAAATGAGAAAACCAAGTGCCTAACATTACACTCATATGTCGCACAATGCCCGCGCGTTCACTTTAATTGTGAGACGAGACGAGCGGAGAGTGAATTAATGACGATCACGTGATAGGGTGGCATAGTGACGTCGCCGTTACCCTGCAAACGTTTCAATAGCCCTTTTCACTGATAACTTTGCTCATTTGCATTACAATAAAATCTAGCATGTATGCGAGGCAATAGAGTCCTAAAAGTGTGACGTCACAAAAATTAAATTCGTGAAATTATGGGATTAGGCGCTATTTTGGAATAGAGCGTCCTTAAAAAAGGGTCCTTGCCAAAAATTCCCTCTTAATTGTAATTCCCAGCCGAAAAATATCGGATGAAAGTTTGATACTGCTCAATATAAATCTCTCTAATTTTGAGTCAGGTTCAAACTGAAGGAACTGGAACAAATTTTGAAGGGTTTGTATGGGATGCTATCAAACTTTGATCCCTTACATCTCCATCGGGAATTGCAATTCAGAGCTAATTTCTGGGATGAGGGCATCTTTTAGGATCCTCTATAAGAATATGACATCGTATCCCATAATTTCAAAGAAATACTTTTGTGACGTCATAACTTTAGGACTGTATTTCGGTCTATAATTTTTGTGGGTTTAGCCCGAAATTGCCTCCCATCCACGTTGAATTACATTGTAATGTAATATAAATGAGAAAATTAACCGTGAAAAGGGCTATTTCACGGCACGGAGCCGAGTGTAGTTAAAAGAACAATCGAACACTCGCTACACCACCATACAACATAAATAATTTAACATAAATGACATTTTCTAAGTTCTACATATAACATTACACAAAATGTCCTCACTCTAGCACTGTCACTCTTTCACACAAGGCAGTTGTCACTGAAAACATCTTGAAGGTTATCCTCGACCCAGGGAACAGCTCGAGAACCTGAAATAAAATCGTGGCTGTCAAGATTAGTTCAACGTTCTCAAAACAGGAGCATTCTGAGAAAATCTAAGCCCATAGAATAGAAAAGAAAATCTCTCTTTATCCTAGTACCCAGGTCTCCCTCAGTGCAGTGGAGCGAGATCTGGTAAGGAAAGTCTTTCTTCCTCGATTGTCAGGAAAATTTTGTTTCAAGCGAGTCTCAAGTCGGCTCAAGTTTCAAGTTCTTTTCGTTTGTTACCTTTGGGTCGTTACAGCCACCAAAAGTGGACGTCGTGATAGTAAATCGCGTTCTTTAAACGCAGCGGTAAAAATAGTTTGAAAATGGCTCTAAAAAGTCAAGAGACGGAGCTAAAAATGCCAATTGTCCTACAAAAAATTAAATAATTGATAATTGTGACACTCGCTCGATTTTTCCCACCTCAAACAGTCATAATTGAAACCAAAAGATGGGTCAAATACAAAGCAAAACGTTAAGAAGAAAGAAAGCTATATCATGAGGCACTATCTTTCGAAAAAAGGGGAAAAAAACCGAAAATCTCATTGGGTACATCTCAAATTCTGAACAAAGGAGTGCATCATTTAATATGGAGAAAATAGTAATAATTTTGTTTACTGTTTTCTCCTAGTTTATATATCCACGGAAACATGTACAATTTATATCACAGCAACAATTAACATTCATCACACCACACGAACACACGTTTGTAAAATGAAGGTGACACCGCCCTACAAATTGTAAGCACAGAATAACGAAAATTATTCAACATACAAAATCAATTACCCCCTCTTTACCGCTCTGTTATCTGTGTAAATGCCGTTTGAATGATGTGTTATTGTGGACAGCCATTACTGTTTCCAAATGCAAATTTTTTTCGACACCTGTCGAGCAAAGCTGCTAAATGCATTGAAGATGGACTTAAGCAATTACAAAATTCCATGGTTACCGTAATTTCACAAAAAGACTGCGGCGAACCTTGAATAAACTTCACGCAAACACGAATGGGGGCAGAGCCAAGGAAAATGTATTTACTTGGGATAATCGCTAGGTTGACGGTTCTCAATTATTTATAGATTGCTGGAAAAAGCAAATGCTGCTGAATTACATCGGGGCTGTTGTAAAAATTGTCTTCAGTTGCGGTTGTGTTCCTGTAAGGAACAATTTCTTTTGACAAAGTGGTGACCTTAAATTAACTCTTTTGTGTCATGTGTTGGGAAGGATCAATCCAATTTACGAAAGTATAATTGATATTTTACTACTAGTACAACAACCCATGTTTTTGTGTGCCATTGTTTCCAATCGTGAAACAGGACGTATTTGCTGTACGTCAGAGAGAAAGAAGAGACAACAGACTGCGACAGGAGAGCTAACATTAACGAAAGAATATAGTGCCGGATATTTACTTGTACACGGAAGCCAAGAAAGTCAAGGAAACCAACAAACTGTTAAACAGAAGTTGAAAATTCAAACACTATTCTCGAGCTTGTCACCTTATAGTAGTTTTGGGCACCTTGAATATTCGCGGTAATGGAAAGTCTTGAGAAGAAAACTGGCTGCATGAAAGTTGAAGACCCTTACTTCGGTAAACGAAAACCTTCAGCTATGCTGAAGCGAATCCACAGAAAAATTTCGCTTTTGGAAAGCCAGACAAAAGAAAAACAAGTCAGTCAGGAGCACTCTTCGAGCACGACACCTTCATCAACACGAACTGTCCTAGCGTCTTTGCGAGAAGACAAACAAGACGAGGTACAATCTCGCTCGAATGAAGAATTAAGCCGATTAACAAACACTGCAATACCTCGACAATACAGAGCCTCGACAGCGCTAAGAGAACTATCAACTGTGACGTTAACTAAAGACCCTTGGCCAACGAAAGATGAATTTGAAACCTTACTGTTTCGAATGATTTGAGCATCATTCACTCGAGTATTAAATATCTCGGTATCGTACCTATGCAATTCAGGTGTAATTTTAAATTCATAGTTTTCATTTTAGAGTTTAATTTCATGTGAAAATTGATCTAAGTATTTAAATTGTTTATATATAAGAATGAATTCTTAAATTTTCTTTCAAACTTTTAGAATTGTGAAGTTTTTTACTGTTTTATTCATGGGGCTCAGTCCTAACTTGGAAAAAAAAATCAGTGACAATTTCAATAATCAGAAGATATTATGAATATAAAATAACGAACAGTTGGTTTTAGTAAAGCTCTAGATGATATATTAAGGGCATTTTAAAATAACACAGAAACATGTCATGTTTTGTTGTGAATTTTTTACTGTTTTATTCATGGGGCTCAGTCCTAACTGGGAAAACAAATCAGTGACAATTTCAATAATCACGAAAAGTTGGTTTTAGTAAAGCTCTAGACGATATATTAAGGGCATTTTAGTATAACACAGAAACATGTCGTGTTTTGTTGTGAATTTTTTACTGTTTTATTCATGGGGCTCAGTCCTAACTGGGAAAAAAAATCAGTGACAATTTCAATAATCACGAAAAGTTGGTTTTAGTAAAGCTCTAGATGATATATTAAGGGCATTTTAAAATAACACAGAAATATGTATGTTTTCTTTAAGTACATTGACAGTACTAAGAATGAACGAAGTTGTCAATCTGATGTTTATTTTGGGGAGCTCTGTGGGAGATTAGCCGTGTCTTATTTATAAATCGCTAAGTAAAGAAGAGGGATAAAAATATAATTCTACGATCGCAATACGTTAAAATTTCTCGACAATTCGCAGTGTGTATTTAAAAAAATAGATATATTTATATCTCTCAGAGCCTCAAACTGAATGGAATGAATTATTGAATTCTAATGTCCGCGCAGTCAGCTCCAGTCTCCCGCCTCCTAAACAGGTGTTCTTCAACGACCTAGTTCCCAGGCTACCCATGTTGATGAGATCTTACCTGTAATACAAACAAAAGTTGTTTTCGAGACATCCCTGCAATGCTCGGTACACCCTCCAAGGCAAGCAGCATTTGCTGTAAAAACAAAACAAAAAAATCAAATTGCATTTTATACGTACTGAAAAGTTATATTAAAAACGTTTATTTAGGAAGCGAAAAACTGACTTAGCTTCTTGTTCTTAGGCAATCGTAGCTTGATTTGGAAAATAACACAAACAGCGGTGATAAACATTGTATTCCAACGCACTTTTATATAGAACTTAACGTTTCGTATGCTAGCCAACATACATTTTTAAAAGTAGCATACGAAACGTTAAGTTCTATATAAAAATGCGTTGGAATACAATGTTTATCACCGCTGTTTGTGTTATTGACTTAGCTTCGCTTTGTTTTCCGTAAAACTATGGACCACAACTCTTTTTGGCTATAAGCTGGTTCTCATCGTCTCTTTTGGTATAAACGCAAGATTGAAATACCTCGTACGATATTATGCCGTCTTCGTCATCGTCTTCCAGTGTGAACGCGCGGCCGTACATTTCAAGGCGACTTCGATCCACAAGTCGATATTGCGCCAAATAGTCAATGGTTGAATCTAAAAAGAAACAAGCAGCAAACATCGTTTGATTTTGGTCGGAACAGGAATGACAATAAGCTAATAAACATAACCTTGCCTACCTTTCCTTGTTTTAATATCGGCTTGCCCCATGACATCGCTAATGGCTTCCCTAAAGAGGAACGTTTTTTGTGTAATTAGAAAAAGAACAGCTTTTTAACATTAAAGTTTTTCCCTTGAGAAAAGCAAGATCAGTGTCTTTTTCCAGTTTAAGCAATTTTAAGATGTTTACAGTCTGTTCCAATCCTATTAACGCTATTTAACGATTATAGCTCTCGACGATTAACGCTCTAATTAACACTTAGTTTCTGTTGACCACTGTTGGCAGCATGTAGTGGTTAGGAATCTTGAAGTATATATGAAATAATTCATATTTGTACTGCGGTTGTAGATGAAAGTGAAGAGTGATCATCGCAGTAGATTTTCCAATTTAAGCAATTGGAAAGAAGAACCCTGAAAAAATCCAGGGCTTCAACGGGATTCGAACTCGTGATCTCCGCGATACCGGTGCGATGCTCTACCAACTGAGCTATGACGCCACACATGTTACTCCCCCTGGGTGGGATACTGGTCCACCCTAAGACTCCCTCCTTAAAGCTGCCCTTAAACATGATCTCCCCTTGAATTAGCCATTATCGTTAATTCTCAAGTTACTTTGAATATACGATTTTAGTTAACTTAGAACACTAACTGTCTGAAAGGAATTCTGGGAAGTAAGCATTTTTGTTGAAAAAGACAATCATCAGTGTCCGGACAGGACTCGAACCTACGAATCTTCGCTTTGTAATCCTCTCCTCTAACCATTAGACCACCACGTTGCTGGTTGGACAAACTCAAATTCAAAATTCATGCACTTATTCTACATCCTATAGTAAGCATATATAATTACTCGCCAAAAATAATTTCAGAAAGTGAATGGAAAAGATCGATCACCAAACCTTAACAAAAAGCTAACCATTTTATATCTGCGCTTAAGCCTAATCAGCGTAGATCAGTGATATTCTATGCAAAATTCTATTGAATATTTAGTTTAACTACTTCTCGTCGTCTTGTTCTTCAGTGGCCTAGTGGTAAGTAGCGGATCCTACAAGCGCCG
Source organism: Catalaphyllia jardinei (assembly GCA_022496165.2). NCBI lineage: Eukaryota > Metazoa > Cnidaria > Anthozoa > Scleractinia > Caryophylliidae > Catalaphyllia > Catalaphyllia jardinei. The sequence goes on from CM042756.1 coordinate 3,693,282, forward strand.
GGTAATTCTTGGTTCAAATCCAGTCCAAATCATACGATTTTTTTTTTCAATTTGTTCTTTTCTAAAATAGCCTGGAAAAGAGTGTTCTAAATCAACTATAATCGTAAATTCAAAGGAACTTGAGAATTAATGATAATGGTTAATTCAAAGAGGAGATCATGTTAGCCCTCACAGTTCGTCGGTACCAGTTTACACCCCTACCTGGGTAGATAGAGGCATTACGAGAGCAAAGTGTCTTGTCTAAGAGCAAAATTTAGTTCAAGCCTTTGCCAAGCGTACAGTCCCGAGACAGTTCAAATAATCTTATGCATAAGTGAGACTGTATTAGGTAGCCAGACGTCTCAGCTCCTTGAAAGTTTCCCCTTGCCTTGGGAAACGTTGAACTTCGATCTGTCACAACTGCAAATTAAAACTGAAGAGGTGTTTCGCTTACCTCAACACGCTCTGCAGTCTCTTACCCAGCTCTGCTCGTTCTTTAAATGCTTTGTTCACTCGGCTCACTCCTCGAACTGGGAGAGACCGCGATAAATTTATTAGCATTACACAGGCTTCGACTTTGACTGGTGTCTTCAGTGCGAAAGTAATTAAGAAGCTGGGTTTAAAAACGACAACAAACATTCAAATATCTTGTTACTATGTCTATACTCCTCGTGACTCAGGTATTAATAAGCATCCTTATAGACCACACCAAGCATATTAAGCATCCTTATAGAACACATCATTTACAGTTAATAATTAAGGGTTTTGATTCTTTTATAAAATGTAACTTAGTCTTCGAAATTACACGAACGGGGGATGATTGTTTAGTAAGATTAAATCGTTGTTCGTTTTTTTTTCTATTTTCTCATTTAGTTATTTACTAAGACTGAGTACACATTTTATCATTTATGAACTCACTCTTCGGAACCACTTTTCTGATTTGTATCTCTTTCTGTTCTTGCTCCTCTTTCTCTTCCTCCGTTTTTGTCTCCTTTTCTTGCTTCTTTCCACTGTTCCCTGCTTCCCCAGGCTTCGTTTCATCACCATTATCGTTTCTTTTTACTTCCGTGGTTACATCATTTTCGCCCTCGACTTTCTGCTCTGTTACTGGTATTTCCTCCCCAGTTCCCTCGCCTACAGCCGGCATTTGCCCTTCACCAGACTCTGCGGTTTCCATGGTAGGAGTGGGACTTGTAACTACTAAATCAACTCCAGGCTCTTTTAGTTGCTCGGGTGACTTTCCTTCAGACTCTGGTGCTTTCTCTTTTTCTTTATACACAACAGTTTGTGAAAGAACCTTTTTGGATGGCTTGCTTTTCTTGGTAGCTTTAGTCGGGGAAGCAGATGGCTGAGGTTGAACAGGATCTTGCACTGGAGTGGGTTTTTTGGATTCACGATGCAGATCGAACTCCAGCTGCAAATAAAAACACCGTTGATAACAACATTTACATGCATTAATACAGTTATCACTAACCCAGCTAACTCCAGTCAATATTTTCAGGTATTTTACCTGAAATCCTAATGGAGCATGTACTATAAAGGGCTAGTGGCTCACGTTAAATTTGTTCAGACAAGAGGAACCTAGTGGCATGGCATTGGTACGTACCACCACATTGCATTGGACAGAAATTCAGTGCTGGTACTAATTTATACTGCTATGTAAGAGCAAGAGCAAAGAGCTTACTTCAAAAAAAAAACGAAAAAAATCTAGACGAACATAATTACTTTTAGAGGACACCTTAAGACTATTTTATGTAGAGTAGTTAACGTATTTGAACTTTTAGCTCCTAGCTTTTTTGGTATGCGGGGCCCTCTGAAAACCACATATGTGACGTGGGCCCCCTGTTAAAATATCTTTATAACCTAAGATCTAGAGATAAGTATACGTATACGTAATTGGCCACTCCCCATGGGGGCTTTTCAGGACCAATGCAAACAAACAATGACAAATTAATATTCAAATAAACATAACCAGGTTAAGAATCCCAACTGGCGGGAGGCAGACCAGTTAGGGGGGAGGGAGTCTTCAAACCGCAATTACGTCATCAGAGGTATACACAGCAAAAATCGCTAACCTGCTGGTCATCGATGACGTTCTCTTTGTCCTCGACTGGTTGGTTTTGTTCGTCGATGTTCTTATTGGTTGAACGTTTCGCCCTGACACGCTTTATACTGTTTACGTCTTTTGATTTTCTCTCTGGAGGAGGCCTGTAAAATGACAAATACTCACTGAAAGGTATCGTTGAGCGTTCTTTTTCTTGATCACTCACTTGACCCTGCCTAGTGCCAAGTAATTAATTTTAATAGGTAAAAATGCTTAACGATGACATGAATAGATATTCCTTTTGAAATGTTCGAGATCATTAGTTAACTTTAGGGACGGACCACTAAATTTTGAGGGAGGAGAGGGAGGTGGTTAGGCAAAAATCGTGCAAGGGAGGCCATGGAGGAAAATCGAGCAAGTGTTATCTACTATTCAGGTCCGGTGTTTGACGTTTAAAAAAATTCTTACACAAGCTATTGCTTCCAAAACATTTAGTCACATCCCAGAAAACTACCCACTCCTCCCACCTAAAGAACATAATGGTTCGTCCCTTTTGGCCAAAACGCCGTTGATCCCTTGGCTGTTGTAACAACGTACAATAGTGTATCATTTTACAGCCGATAGTTCTATATTCACATATCTAAGGGTAGGCTTCACAGTGGAATGATGTGAAAAGCTATTTGTTCTTACCGACTTCTTCGTCCTTTACTCTTTTTAAGACCCTGAGGAAAATAAATGAAATTAGTATATACTAAAACAGTGGATAGCACTGAAGACACGCTCTGATTGGCTAGTCAGACTCCGAAAATCCTTTGCTATTTACCTCCGAGCAACTCGGGTAAAATAGCGTCCTGGTTTGCCAATTGAAGAAATCATCAAAATTGATTTTTTTTTGTAGTAAAACAACTGTTCACCTCAGTGTCAGTGGGCTAGCGGTGGATATTTACCCCCACCCACCGACACTGAGGTGAACAGTTGTTAACTATTGGTAAATGAAAAACTCGCAAAGCTCGCCTTGATAGTTTCAAGTTTTTTCAGTTAATCTTTATTTTCTCTAGAAAACAAATTATCATTCAACTTCAGTCTTTGTGATATTATTTGTGCGTCGGCTATGAAACAAGGAGAAGTATTGCGGATACACGGTATTATTAGCTCTTTTAGCAACATGGCTTTATGGGCTGCTGCCAGGGCTGATGAAGACTTAAACCTTTTTTTTTTTCAACAAACTTAATACAGCTTACGTTTCTTACCTGATCAGCTCTAAGCTCGCCGCCAATCATCAACAAACTTCCTTCTCTCTCTGTTTCGTTTTCAGATAACGGTACGGGACTGTTGGCATCTTCTAAAAAAGTAAAATTGGACGCACGCAAATGCAATAAGAAATAAAATTCACCACATATAGCAGCAATTCTTGAATGATATCTGTCCTCACCTAATTCAGATGCCACTTTTGTTTGGCCGCGACTTGCTGGTCTACCCTTATCATCTATACAAGAGAAAAAAAGTGGCACACACTGAGATATTTTTGTTTATTAATTTTCACTCCGGGTGCGCGCATTTTGATACTAAACACTGGCGGATACTGAAATCGCTATCCAGCGGATAAGTGACCAAATAAACCACGCTACCCACGGGATAGCGATTTATCCGTTGGATACCGTTATCCACTTTTCGAACAACCAGGGCCAGGTCTCAGTTGTTCGAAGGCTGGATAAAGCTTTCCACCTGATGAAACGCTATTCAGTGTATAAGTGCTAATAAAACAAACTATGCTATCCACAGGATAGTAATTTATCCGATGGATAGTGTTATCCACCTTGCGAACAACCCAAACCTGAGCTATGGACATGGAAAAAGAAGCGTTGTTTAGTTAAATTGTGGCGCATTAAATGAGCGTGATATAATTTTGCAATGCAAAACATCAAAAGCCCCAGGTTCATGAATCTACTATTTGTGTTTGAATAGAAAAATGTGATAAGCTAATGGGTTACAGGGTAATTAACTCCATTTTCCATAATGCATTTAAGAAATAGAAAACATGCACCGTGTTTCTATCGAGTTTTATAAACACGAGTGGAAGTTTGGGAGAACGAGAAATGCTGTGGGAACACCAGCCGCAGGCGATTGTTTCCACAGCTTTTTCGAGTTCTCCCAAACTTTCACGAGTGTTTATATAACTCGATAGAAACACGGAGCAGATGTTTTCTATTTCTTTTAGAAAACATCGCGACGATAAAAATGAAAACAGCTTGTTAACTTTGATTATCAAAATGAAAATTCTCTTTGCTCGCGCCATCACTACGTCAACAGCGCGCGCTAGTTCTGTGTCTCCATCGAGTTTTTCAAACACGATTTTCAACCAATCAGCGCGCGTGCTTTCTTAGGACTGTTTTCTAAAACTATATGAATACGGGCGGGCCAAGGCAAACGCGGGTTATGATTACATCTCGTTAAGTATCAAGCCAGCCAATGATCCATTCAAATCTCTTTAGTTACTCATTTTACTACAGCTCGTGTTATGGATGACGTCACATTCAGCGCGGGTTATTTTAATCATACCCTCCGTGTCAAGGCTCTGCCCTTCCCTCTCCTTCTCGTCATCACTAGCTTCCAGTCTCTCGCAAGCAGACGTACATCTGTATCTCGGCTTCCTACACTTCTCACAGATATCCCGGCAGGCATTGCACGGTCCACCTGGCCGCTGACACAAAGTACCGCATTTCGAACAAACACCTTCACATTCCGGAATGAAAGCTGAGCATCGATAGCAATTGATTCCTTTACAACCATCAGGGCTCTGTTTGTTGGCGCCATTATCTTGGTCCCCTCTTGGGTAAGGCGCTTGGAACTGTTGCGAGAAGAAGTTCATGTCACTCTCGCTAAGTTCGTCGGAGCCAAGGGGACCGCGAGGTCTGGGGCGGCGAGGAACATCTTCAGGATCTGGACCTTTGGAGACGTTAATAATAATTATTTATATAGCGCTTTTTCTATTACTATCCAATAGCGCTTTACAATGCATTTAAAATGTCTCATCAAAAAGTAAAATAAACTAACCAATCAAATAACTGAACTGTAGAAATCAAAATCAAAACTAAGAAAAATAAGCCCTCATGATAAAAACTCACTAACTAACTGACTAGCGAACAAGCTTACTAACTAACTAACTAACTAACTAACTAACAAACTAACTAACTAACTAGCTAACCAACTAAGTAACGAATGAACTAACTTACTAACTAACTAACTAAATGAGTATAAAATGGTGGAACAGAGAATTAACTCTGAAGTGTAAATTTAAGTGCTAATTGACCACATGAATAACCCACTGGGCGTTAGCCCTAGTAAAGGGAATCAGGGAACCACACGAGGTAAAGAAAAAATCTTTTGACCTCGGTGGGAATCGAACCCACGAACTCCGGATTAGATCTACCGTTACTCTGCCGACTGAGCTACGACGTCGGACAGAGAAAGTCGGGGACGATTAAGGTGGTGAATCGCGGCGAAGAGAAAGTAAGGGTACATATGAATGTTGTGCCGCGTAGCACTATGAACACAAATGGTGCAACAGAGAATTAACTCTGAAGTGTAAATTTAAGTGTTAATTGACCCCATGAATAACCCACTGGGCGTTAGCCCTAGTAAAGAGAATCAGGAAACCATTTAAATGAGTAACAAACTACCTACTAACTAAAAGACTAAGTAACTGACTGACCGATAATAAATCGACTAGTAAAAAGCTTTCCAAAAAAGATTTGTTTTAAGATTGCGCTTGAATTGCATCAAATTGTTGCTTGAGCGGATGTCCAGTGGCAGTGCATTCCAGAGTTTAGCTGAGGCTACATAAAATGATCTTGAACCATATCTGGTTAGTTTGTAACCAACGTCAACCAAACGATGGCCATTGATTGATCTTAAATTGCGTCTTGGGCACATATTTTGTTATGAGATCGCAGAGGTATGGTGGTGCAAAGCCGTTCAAGCATTTAAATGTCAATAAAAGAATCTTAAAAACTATGCGTTCTTCAATAGGTAACCAGTGAAATTGACAGAGTACGCGTAACAATCCTGGCTGCAACATTTTGAACGTGCTGTAATTTCTTTAGTGATTCCATTGGCAAACCATACAATAGCGAGTTGCAATAATCTAATCTGGAGGATACAAACGCGTGTACAAGCATTTCAGCCGTTTGAGAACTTAAATACTTCCTAATGCGACTGATATTTCGAAGATGGAAGAATGCTGCCTTGCAAATAGCCATAATATGATTTTCCACGTTAAGGAAAGCTAGGAGCAATAAAGGCCATGATTGTAGTGACAATGTTTTTGCTTACTTTCCACGAAAGGTAGCCATCGTACTTTTAAAATCACCGATATTAAATTGAGATGAGAACTTTGACCTCCAAAAAGACGAAGCTTAGCCACGGGCCCTTTTGATCCACACTTAAAACATCGTTTTTGTTGTTTTTTTCGAGGCTTTTCAAAACGCCAGACTACAAAAGACTAGAAATCTGTTGCATCGGCATGACAACATTACGCGATTACGTCGTGTACGTTGCTCGATAATCTTAAATAAATGGGGACAGGAATTCCTCAGCTCTGGTAGAGTAATTAACGAGTAAAAGTTATTCATCGTAAAGCTTCATACCTGAACCGATTTTAGGTACAGGCTTGACAACTGGTCTATTTGCTTTTCTGTCTCTAACATAGTCCTCTGCAGCAATACGCCTCAGAGGTCCACCCTCTGCAGTTCCCTCATTTCCAGGACCCTTACCGCGGTCTGTACCACCAGGTTTGCTCTCTTTTCTCCTTGCAATGACTGTTGTAGCTTTGTCGGATCTTTTCCGAGTCCTTTCTTCCGTGTTCGGTTTGGTGGTTCTTTTCTGGGTCCCATTCTTCCAGAGCTCTTCGTCACTGCTCGACTCACTCAAGTCGCTCAGTGGTTGCACGTGCAAGCTGAAGTCGCTATCCCAGTCACTGTCCCACTCACCACTATTTAAGGGGGCTCTTAACGAATCGTCTTCCAGGAGGGTCTGTGATTGGCCGTCTTCTTTAGCTATTATGCCACCAAAATACAAAAAATAGACTGTTTTATAATTGAAAATGAATTCTAAAAATGCAAGAAAAAAATCAACGGACTTTACAATGGCTAAAGGCAAAGCTTGAAATAGAGGGAGGCAGAGAATAAATTAATACGAATTTGCTTTTAAGAATAAAGAGCACGCTAAAACGTCTTTGTTAGAAATCTAAAACCGACCTTGAGACTGTTGGTCTATCGCTTTCTTTTCTCTAGACTCTTTTCTCTTTATCTGTTGTCCTTCGTCTTTTCTTTTTTCATACTTCTTCGCCTTATTCCGAGCTTGTTGAATCTGAGCCTGCAAGGAGGATAGGTCAGTGTTCTCTTCGCTGTCAGCCAGGTACCCGTCATGCTGTTCGGGCGATATTGACACAGGCGAACTGTACTCCACGTCATCCTGTTAGATGAATAGTATTTTTAGTTGGACAAACGCTCCGCATGAGTGATAACGAGTCTTTTAACAAAATTATTACCTGATCATCAGCAGGAGAGGGCATTGTGGGTCTGATCAAGCCAGCACGAAGCAAGCCTGGACTCCAGTCATTACCGTGAAACTCAAAATCTGAGAAAGTGTCATCGCTAAACCTAGTAGCAGAGAATATAATGCCAACATCGTCTTCGTCATCGACGACTTCTTCAATTATTGGTGATTCGCTAAACACATAGTCACGCTGATCTAAGCCGACAGTGTAGAACGATTCTGTTCTTGAAAGAGTATTTTTCGGGTGTTTAGCGTTTTGGCTTGTTTCATTTTCTCGTATTTCCTCTTCGTTGTCATTTACGTCGTGTGATATACGTTTGCTTGTTTTTCTGTCGGTAAATGTTTGTTTATTTTCTTGACTTTTTGAGCTCCTAGTCTGGTAAGCGTCAGTTAACGTTTGTATTCCTTGTTTCTTATGACGATTCTTTTCCTTTCCATGATGGTGAGCATCAGTTTGAAATTCTTGTTTATTTCTTTGATGTTTTGAGCCGTTAGCTTGGTGAGTCTCAGTTTGAAATCCTTGTTTATTTCTTTGATGTTTTGAGTCATTAGCTTGGT
>CM042756.1:3706428-3712229 GCA_022496165.2 Catalaphyllia jardinei
GTATCAGCGATTTTAAAACAAAATAAAAGAACAACTGTGGCTAAGATAAATAACGATAAACCTCAACAAGAAAAGGCTACTTACCTTTTTCATTGACTTTACTGCTAGCCAACGAAAAAAGTCTGAAGTCAAAATATGATTTCTCCTTCAGGCTTTCGATAAAGATTAATCATGTCTGATTTCATTTTGTGACAGAAAGAGCTCTAGTTTGTCGCGAGAAACTTTTTAAAAAATATAACTAAACTGAGGAAATTGCTTTAAAACGGAAGCAATCTTTCCAATTGATTGAAACAGAACGACAGCCAGAAACCCGAGACATTTAACGAGTATAAAATTAAATTAGCTCAGGAAACGAAATAAAGCATTTCATGTCCACAATTTGTCACAACATCGTCTCATTTTCATGCCGCGCTTTCAAAACTATAGCATGACTTCCCACCAAGCTGAATAAACAACTTCGCGCAAAAAATGAGTGCGTTTTCTTCATGTATACATCAAGAATATTTACAAGAAGTAAACTGAATGACTCAATCTGTGAAAAATCAAGAGATTGTAAGATATAATAATTCTGAGAGCTCAAGTTTTCCTCATTTGACAGTTCTAAATCAGAAGATCTCCATATTTAACTATTGCTTGACTTTTTTGTTCTCTTATTATCAAAGCAAACACACGACTAACGAGATGCCAGCAATTCAAAAACAACAATTCGGAACATGAATTACTTCGTCGAATAAAAATAAAACACATTGATTAAAAGAAAAGACGAAAGAATAGATTACAGTAAAATGACGTTGCGATTTGGAGATGTATTTTCTACGCTGTCGTACTCACTTTCCTAAAAAATCAGGTACAACATAAGGACATTTGTTGAGTTACTTTATTTGCTAATGAGGTATCTTCAATTCTTGTGAAATTTTCCTTCCCGGATTAATATGCACAATTTGCAACAGCTTCTACGAGTTTCGTTTCAGACGATAAAAAAGTCATTTACTAATCAGTCCACTAGTTAGTACCTCATCCTATGTTTCACCGCTTAAAGCGCTGCCAAAACTGTTACCGATGTGAAGTTATGAACGCAAAAAATTGGCTGTCCCTAAAAAGACGTAACGAATGACGACTGAACAATCGCAATTCCAGAGATAAGTCGAAAAGTTTATCATGTCTATCAACAATTTTAGGAAATACTAGAGGGAGTCAAGACAGGGCTGTCAGTTATCGCTTCATCTGAAAATGACTAAATATTTCTAGCCCGTGTTAAATTCTTTAAGAAAAGCAGATATTTTTCTACAGCTTTCGATAGAAAACCGGCCGGGCTTGGTGACAAAGAATACAAATTAGTAGGGGCTTTGATCCGGTTTAAATAACCCAGCGAGGTTAAGTCGGTTTCATACGCGTAAAAATTATACACTGAAACATAAAAGGCTGCTCACCTCGTACGGGTGGTAGGGCGATCAAGTCTTCTTTTCTTCGATCTGTTGTTCGATCTTCTCTTTTAAAGGGAGTCCTCTGAACATTACATTTGGTTTCTTGCGTCGGAGGTAAGAAAGTCGGATGACTAGTCATTCTCAGGAGACATAAACATTCTGCTCGAGGGTTTAATATCTGCAACCAAATGGTTTCCATGGAAAGCTCTCTAAAACTAATCAATAATTCATTCGATTTATTTCCAGCTGTCTGCGACAGGTGGAATTTTACATAATATACGGGCACTGACATTATTTGCCGCGTCGACACTGTCGACATCGAAAAAAATCTCGAGTTGACAAAGAAACTGTTCCTAACAATGTCATTCGAGCGCCAAACGTGGCTCGCCTTTTGTGAGGTGTGAAAGAAAAACCTTATGAAAACATTGAAGTAGACTCTTTCGTTTGCGAGATCGTAACCCTTCACGTAAATTTCTAGGTTCATGAATCTGGGTATTTTAGGAACTCGGTGAAATAAAATGGTCCGCACGAAAACAAAAAAGGGCAAACATAACCCGATGCTGTTTGACTCTAAAGCAAAATTGCTGCGTTTTTGTGTTTTCAATTTTGTTTTGTTTCAGAAGCGGTTTAATTTAGCGGCATTGTAACAATATCGGAAATATATGGTGAAAAAGAAGTGCTACAAGAAGGCGTCCTTTATGTTGAGTTCAACGCGGAGATAACGAAATCTGTAAGGTTTAAGAGTTTCCTTGTCATGATATCAGAGATGTCTTCATATGAAAATTCAAATTTTTAAAAACTGAACGGCTTAGTGAAACTGTTAAGCCGAAAAACCGAAACATTATCGGATGGCAAGATTAAATAAAGCCTGAATTTTTCACCTTTTTGTTGTTTCAGAAAATCAACAAAACCTTGGTGGGCAATTAGCATTTATGAGCCGAACGAATTAAGACATGTTTAAGTAAAACATGTCATTCAAGCAACATAAGACACTGAAAAGGGTAATGAAATTTTCCAAGGAGTGACTCAGCCGCAAACAAGAGGGCACGAGGGACAAGTGTGTTGCAACAAAAGAAGAAAATTGGCAGTTTTGTAAAAATCAAGTGATCAAAGAGGTGGCAATCCCTTCGCACAGGGGCTCGCACGACGATTAAAATTAATGACAGCACTAGCCAACCCTACATTCTCTATCACCCCTCCCCCCGTCCCGCAACTTCCCTTGGAGAGAGGTAGACTACGAGTAGCCCCTCTTTCGCTTAGTCCGTCGCGTCGCGCGAGACGCGGAAAAAAACCGCGAGAAAAAAATTGGCCGCGCGAGATCCTGCTGGCGTGCTTCTCGCCCCCAGGATCTCGCGCGGCAATTCTTTTCCCGCGGGTGTTTCTTTCGGTCTCGCATTGCGCACAGGCATTCTCGCCTCAGTGCAACTGGCACTGTTTTACCAACCACGTGACCAAAGAGATCATAATTTGAGCAAGCTTGTAGCTTTCCAGACGCAGTCTGTGATTGGAGAACGAAACAATAGATGATACAACAGAAACAATGGCCCTAGCCCTGATAAAAAAAGAAGCTACAGGTCATACGGACGAATAAAAATAGTCTGGAAGAGCTACAGGATTACTGCACAATTCGGCAGGTGAAATATTGTTTTGTTGTATAAATCTAGATGATAAGCCTGAGGCTTAGTTTTGTTCAAAAGAGTTTGGTTAGCCTGCGTGGCTTTTAGTGTGAAGCAAAGGAAATAGAAGACGCGCAGGCAGGCCACTCAAAACGTTTGCGGAGGGTGGGGAAAGATGAAAGAATGGTCTTGTTCATAAGGGGAGGGGGAATTATTGGGCCCATTAGTGGTAAGTGTGACTACAATTTAAGTTGCAATTTAAGTTGCTATTTTCTGGAGAGCAGAAAAGAATAAAGAGAGAAAATTACGGGGAAGCCACAAAGAAAATTTCATACAGTGTATTCCGATGAATTGGAAGATGGGCGGAAAAAGTACAACGCTATACTAAAAATAAAAAGAAATCACTGCAAAATGGAAATGTATGCCGTTTAATTGTTTCAAAATCTGCATTAATTAAACATGTCAGCCGAGGCGAGGTTTTCTAAGACTGACAACTAGTTTTACTCAAAATTTTCCAAGATCGCGTTTTTTTAACATAACTGTTATGTGGTATCTTGCCGGTCACTCGCCAATTCTACCATTACTTGCACGAGTGAAGCTCCAAACCGTATGTGCACCAAAATCTAAATAAGCGGTGTCCATTCATCTGCTTTCCGCTACTTTAATTAGAAAAACAATGTTCTATTGCTCAATCAGATAACAGCAACAAATATTAAAGCGTAGCACACACCAGCGATTTTGGGAAGGAAAATGGTTGTACCGAAATATCTTTGCGTGACGCCACTCTCGCGTGACACAGCTCCTCCCTTAGTCACGACAGTAGTCACTTTTCTCAAATGAAGCAAATCACGCTTCTGCACACTTTTAACCAAATGAGTAACATGCACGAGCCAGCGGTCTAGCGATCCACTTCAATCCACGCCGACCAATTCGCTGGATAATCGTGACTTAGTCTTCGAAAATTCCTTTTAATTTAATCCTATTTGTCGTACGGTTCACACTTCTGTCCTAACAGCAAACAGTGAGTGTGTGACTCAGTTTCGTGTTGTCTTTTGAACGTTTTGTCGTTTTGCATTCTTGATCCCTGTGTGTAAATCTTGGTGGTCATATTTTCAAGCCAGGCCAAATCCTTCAGGGCATTCATCCACTGCTTTGTTCAGCATAGAGCGCAATTTATCGTATGTTTCGTAAGCAGGAAGATCAAGCTGATTAAAGCTGTGAACGAGAAAAAAGTCATGTGATTAATATCTGATTTCTCATTCTTGTTAATCTTGACAAAACTGCGATGATCACTGTTAAAAAACAGCTCATAGACTTAAGCTTGATAGACTCTGAGAAGAGAATAACTCTTGCCTCTCCAAGATCGAAAGTTTACAACAGTTATGTTGCCCCCTTTCAACTGGGCAGTCACGCAACAAATTCCCATCAACGAGCATTACGTTACCAACCACAGTGCTGCTGCCTTTCGGTTTGAACGCATTAACATGAAATACTACATTTCAAACTGCTTCTGAATCTGAAACTAAAACAGAAGCTCGGCACTCACCAAGTGTGTGCTGAAGGCAGCCTATCCGTGGACCTGTCATCACGGTGGATCTGAAACTTCTGAAATCCATTCATTCCCTCCAGGGCGGCGAATCCTTGTAAGGGAACCTTGCTCGTACCCGTGACAAACTGAAGAAATTTAGCGCGGTCTGCCTGGTCGAATGAACGCAAAGCCCTCCAAAACCATTGGATCTAAACAAATACACATAGGAAACGGATCATATGGAGCATATTCCAGCTATAAAATTCAGCACACAAAAGTATGCATCATAATCAACGATGCATGCACTTGCACATGGAAATTTAACTTCCCCTGACCACGATTTTTTTTTTGCCCGAATGGGTCGACTGGCAGCGGGAAGATTATTGACTTTGGAGTCCAGCAACCTTTCTTCAAAGTAATTAAAGCAATTGTATAATTATACCTGTAATGAGCTCTCGGTGTATTTATGATACTCCGTGTTGGCTTTCAAGTCATCCAAGTCTATGTTGGGTAGTCCAGAAATCAACAACTCCAGCTCTTGCTCGTCAAAGATTGAAATCAGCCGTTTGGGTATGATATCGTAAAATCCTGCCAAGAATGACTCGATCTGTTTTGTTATCGCTCCTGTCATTTTCATCTGGCACACCAGCTTCACGTATTCCTTCTTGTTCTCTTCTGTGACGGGAATGTTCCGACCATCTTTTTTCAAATCGCGAATTTCAGACAAACCGAATTCTTGAACCTGGCAAAAATTATTCAAAGACAAAGAAGCCGAGTTAGAAGTCAGTAAGGAGGAAGGTTCGAAATCCACCTTACTGTGACTACCACTTTGAGGTCGGAATACAACCTTTATTTCAAGACAACCGAACGCACGCCAAAGATATCCGACAAATGCAAGCGAAGTTTTTATCCATTCTCGAAGGTACTTTCGCGATAATACATTAGTACAGTTGGACGCTACATTATACTGGGTCATGCAGTTATACTGCAAGAATGGAAAGATCTCAGCGAATGCTCCTTACCAATAAATACAAGGAAAAACTCACAAACCGTCGCAAACGATCTTCGCGGACGAGCCGTGGAACATAAAGTGCTACACACTTTCTAGTCAAAGGAATTCTTAAACAACTCTCGTTACAATATACCAGGTTTAGGAAACTCTGTTGACATTTAATAAATATTCCAGTCAAACTACAAAAACTGGGCACTCTACAAAACGTTAGAAAAGCATAT
>CM042756.1:3712629-3745175 GCA_022496165.2 Catalaphyllia jardinei
CGGGTTTACGATCGCGAGTCATTTATAAGTTTTCATGTGCAGGCTGTAGTGCCTGTTATATTGGTGAAACCAATAGACACTTTGCCACTCGCATTCGTGAACATCTTGCCACAAAAATTCGCACATCTTTAAGCACCTGAGAGGCTCTGAAAATTGTCGCTCCCTTTGTTCAGAAGATTGTTTTGAAATCCTCGATTCTGCTCCAACAAGTTTCCAATTGAAAATCAAAGAAGCCATGCACATCCTTTGGGAGCAGCCGTCATTAAATTCCCAAGTCAAACATCTTAATTTATCCCTTTCATACTAATTAGTCTCTTTTCTTAGCTTAAATAGTTTTATGTTTTTATTCTGTTCTCGCCTTCATCCTTAATTATTCACATTAATGTCTCACTATATGACACTATTTATTGCACAACTTCAATTTATTCTGTACAACTGACGATGGATGATGTTTCATCCGAAACATGTCTGATTAAACAACATGAACTTTAAAAACATCGTTTGGTTTATAAAGGCCATATCTTACTTCGTGCTGCTACGAAGCCTTTATAATAATAACAATAATAATATTAATAATAATAAAATTGAAGAACCAACTTTATTCAACTGTTCTATAATAATAATTATGCACTGTAAATTAAAAAGTCAAAATCAAGTAGTTCATACAAATTACTGATTAATTAATAAATAAATAAACAAATAATAATAATAATAATAATAATAATAATAGTAAAACATTTATTTACCCTCGGCAGTGTAAACAAAATAACAAATGTGTATGCACTAGTCGACTACCGGTAGAAGCATTTAAGTTTAAATAAAACCTTAATATCGGGTTACCTCTGTGCTGAATGTGAGCTCCATGTCGATCTCACTCAGGTCGTGTTCCAGCAGATATTGCAGGCCCTGATAGAACGAGTAGTCGAACGACTCCAGATCTGTGAAGTGTACAGCCTTACCCAAGATGTGCTTATAGAAAGAGCGAGTGAAGAAACAGTCCAGAAGCTTGTTGTCATAAATCGCCTTGGCTACGATCCTGCCCACGAATTTAAAGTAACTCAAGTGGTTGGAGTTACAGTTGGAGCTGGGGTTGGGTTGGTACGTGACCCGGTCCCCTGGGGAAGTGGTGAACAGGGCGTAGTTGGGATTAAACATCTCCCGGGACATGATCACGAACCACTCTCGGAGTAATCCCCCGGCATCTTGCCCCTCTTCGCCTTCAAATACTACGTACAAGCGGCACTTCATCTCCTCCGAAGATCGCCGATGGAGCTCGCGGTACGAATCTTCGAACACGTGTTCGCGTCGTACGTGAATCGTGAGGTCGTCTCGTCGGATACCTTCGTCGAGTCGTTCGAGTTCTTGTCGGAAGAACCGACGTTTGACATCAAAGTCGAGAACGCGGGTGTGATCCACGAGGACCGCGAACGGTCCGTCAGCGAGGTGGACGGTAGACTGGCGGAGAATCTGGTTTAAGACAGTTCGGTGCTTTTCTGTAAACAAGAATTCAAAGATGAGTTCGAGATGCGAAATTAAGAGGTGACAGCTCCTAGAATGAGGGTGGTTCTCTACATAACGACAATGCAAAATCTGCGATGTAACTCACTGCCACTTCCGTGGCTTCACCGCTGTTTTACCAGTAGACAAGATTTCCTTGTCAAGCCGGCAATTGTACTCATGGACAAAAAAAATCATATTTCTTCCAGCAACATCAAGTTTCCAGTGAACCAGAAGAAAAACAAAACAAAACGAAAAAGAAAGCAAAACAAACCAAAATTACTAACAATGAATGTTGTGCCGCGTAGCACTATGAACACAAATGATGAAACAGAGAATTAACTCTGAAGTGTAAATTTTAGTGCTAATTTAACCCATGAATAACCCACTGGGCGTTAGCCCTAGTAAAGGGAATCAGGGAACCACACGAGGTAAAGAAAAAATCTTTTGACCTCGGTGGGAATCGAACCCACGACCTCCGGAATAGATCCCTGGATCTATTCCGGAGGAATGGTGGAATGGAATGGTTCCCTGATTCCCTTTACTAGGAATGGAATGGTTCCCTGATTCCCTTTACTAGGGCTAACGCCCAGTGGGTTATTCATGGGTTAAATTAGCACTAAAATTTACACTTCAGAGTTAATTCTCTGTTTCATCAAAATTACTAACAGTTTGCGGTTGCTCTAAAACAAGATGCCAAATTTTCTTACCAGCGAATCGTAGAAACTTTTGCGTGTCAGATGGTAGGTCTGACGCAACAGAAGTGACTGACATCTGCCTGCTGGGACTCAAGGGGCCTGGAGAGAGAGGCCCAGGGGATGCTGGCATAATTTCTGAGCTCACTGAGGAGAGCCGGTGTCCAGAGCGGGGTTGCTCGCCTTGGTTTTGGGTTGAGCTGCTTTCCTGCTATTAATGAAAATAAACAAGTTGTTAAAATTTACTAACTGGTTCGAGAAACCAGGATCCTCTCCTTGCATTTTATTGTACAAGAGTTTACAGGCTAACACGCCGTACAAATTTGCTTCTTCAATGTTGATCTACTGCAGTTTAACCTGACTACAACAATGCGAAACATTTCCCCCACTCCCTCCTTCTACCAACCCCCAAGTACTATAACGACGTGTTATAAATGTGACAATCACCTGTTTTTCAGTGCCATGGACAAGAAAGAACGCCTCCACAGCGGGCTGCAGCACCAGTACAGCGTGACTATCAGAGGTCCTACCCAGCTCAGACAGGCACTCTCCTAACGTGTCCCACAGCTCCTCCAGGGTGATCTGCTCACTCAGTAGAGGTAGCTCAGGCTCGTTTGCAGTCCCCGATGTAGACGCACCTACAGATGATGACAGATACAGTTTAATTCCGTAAACTATATCAGTTTCAGAAATAGACTTCCAGTGCAGTCAGTATTTGGGTTGTCACGCAACGCTGAACTTCACTAGAAGCATTATGTGACAACAAACCACCGTTAAAGAAACTTCTAAAAGACACCCATGTGTCACCCTCTTTTGTTTTACATTTCTCACCTTGCTGGGAGCTTTCTCCCTCTTGTCCACCTCCCTCAGCTCTGTTTCCGTCCTGACCGCCACCTCTTTGAGGCGCCGGTTCATTCCGCTGACCACTAGCTCTCCCATGATCCCCTTGGTGATCAGAGCGCAAGGCGCGCATGTGTGAGAATGCTTCAAAGATGGCTTCTGCTTCGCTCTCTATTGCCGCGATCACAGCACCCAGACCACGTGACCCCTGGACCAGCCGCTGGACCACGGAACTCTCGTCTGTAACTGAAATTGAATACCAAGTTATTATGATTCCAGGTATCTCACCAACTGAACCTTTACAATACTTTGACTACCGTAAAACGATCTCCTATAACTAAGAATGCTTTGTATGTATACGTTGTATTAATTCATGACTTCTGATTAAATGTTTTTTTCTTCGAAATAAACAAAACACAACATATTTTGTCTGTGCAGTAAGCGTTACCGCAAGAACGAAAGAGCAATTTGGTCTATTTTCCGCTGAACTCTTCGCTCGCACAAAAACGCTAGCTACGCGGGCTGACAAATAATGGGAGTCACACTCACTCAGAAAGCGATTACAAGTTTCGATGGACACGTTCATAAAAGCAGTTAGAATACTCCGCAGCATTAATTAATTGCAAATAATCGAAACCCAACTCACCTCGTCTCTGCGATGTTCTTGTCCTTGACGATGTCGTTCCAGACGTAGACTTACGAGCTGCTTCCCTAAGCTGCAAAATAACCTTAAGTACCCTGAGCAGCAGTGCCTGGCTGGACGTCTTGCATGTCAGAGTAGGCATGGATGGCAAGTGAAGATCGTAACGTACTTGTCTGTTTTGCTGCTGTCTCCTTGCCCTTGTGCCGCCAGGCATGGTCGCCCAGCCACCTTGGTGTCCGCCCCTTGTAGGTCGCCGAGGAGCAGTGGGGAGCACAAGTGAGGCTGGCCTTTTACCTGCGATAAAAAAGTACTTGTGTTTAGGAAAAGGGCAATTTTCAATAAAGGAGTACCAGATGAAACGTACTGACATCAGAAATACAGCATAACCAAAGAACGTGGAAAAATACTGGGAACATTTTTTCAGAACGAAGAGGACCCAGAAACGCACGCTCGTCCGTCTTTCCTTACTTGGAGCTCGCATAGGGCACAGCACGGCTTGGTGAGTACTTTGATTTCGACAATTAATCATGTCGTACATACTCTAAGTTCAGTTGGTGGGTAATCACATTAAGCCCTGGCCATACGGACCTGCAAGTAGTCGCAAGTGGACGCAAGTTGAACTTGCGTAGAGACTTGCGTTGGGTGGCCCGATGGACTTCCAAGTTTCCTCGCAAGTACACGCAAGTCGTAAAAAAAAAAAACATTTCAAGGCAGACCATTCTCTATTTCATTGACCAATAATAGGTTAATGGACGTTACTCAACTTGCGTTGACTTGGGTTGGGTGGTCAAACGGTGAAAAACTTGCGTCGACTTGCGTGCAAATTTGATCTCAACCAAAGTGAGCGCAAGTCAACGCAACCCTGTGGATCCAAGACAAGTGGCGAGTTTGGTGAAAAACGAGCAACAATGCCAAAATTTGTTGCTCCAAGTAGACCCGCGCTCTACTTTTCGCAAAAACTTTCTTCAACCCGCAACAAAAATATTTGCTGTACGACACAAGCTGATCACGCGAGGTGAAAAAGACGAAACATGGGCCAAAAACTTGTATTGAAACAAGTTGAGGGCTTTTGTATCTCGTATTTCGCCGCCTTTAATCCAGAGGAACGCTGAGCAAACTACGAACATGGGTAACATGCTAACGTTTTTACGATACTACAAACTATGCAGTCAGAAAAATAAAAATTGCTAACCTTTTTTCAGTTCTGTTTCCTCCTTTTGAGGTGCATTCCTATTGTGTTCTATCAGTTCACTTAACAACACAGCGATATTCTCTTGTAGCGTCTTTCCAATCCTGCGCGCGCCCTCAAGCAGCAGCTGTAATACACTGTCCCGCGTTTGTGGATTGAGGCGAGACACTTGTAGTAGAAGCGTAGTAGCGTCCTCGAGCCCCTCCTCTGAGCACATGCCAGAAGTCAGAACGTTCACAACCAATCGCAAATGGCTTTCCTTGACCATTGAGGCTTTCTGTTCTGGGATATCTTTCGTCGCTGTTGAGGCTGCAGTTACTAACAAAGTGCTGTCTTCACTGCAACCCTGTGATTGCGGGTCAACAGGTGGCGACACCTCCACTACCATAGGCTCCACCATCCCTGGGTGGGACGGATCTGCCATGCCTGGATGGGACAAGGTCTCAGTAGAGTGGGACAGAAGTTCATCCACAGATCCCCCGTCTAGTGATTCCACCTCATGAGGTTCGCCTCCTGCTTCAGAAGATCGTTCAACAATCAGCGATGAAGCCACGGACTCGGTCTCTGAACCTGGCGTATGAACCGTCAGGTGATGGGTTGTCACGTTTTCCTCGGGAACTGTCACGCTCACATTTGTCACGGCCTCGCCGGCATTTAAAGACTGCGTGACAGGCTCGGCCGAAGGCGTCTGAGCTAGCGTTTCAGCAGGAACCGTTTCAGATGATGCAGTTTCGCTGCCTTCCGTCTGTTTGCTCGATTTCTCAGGCATGTCCGGGAGAGCGGCTGATGTTACCGATAACAAACGTAAAAGCTTGTCTGTCACGGCAACACTTTCCTGTACAACGGGATGCGCAAGTGTTATTAAAAGCTGCCCAATAGGAGCCATTGAAAAGTCTCGAATGTCCTCTGTAGGCGAGTCTGTTGTAGATGCTAAGTGCGACTGAATCGAACTTGTTTTGGCCGCACTCTTTCCTTTTCTTCCACTACCAGCAGTATCTAGTTTAAGCAGGATATCCCAGAAATCTGTACTCTCCTGAGAAGTGGAAGCGACAGGCTTTGCTTCACTTAAAGAATTGTCTTCTTTGCTACACGAAGGATGCGGTTTTGCCGCCAGATACGGAGTGAAACTAGCCGGGAAGCTCTTCGCTAGGAACAACAACGCATCAAGCACATGCTTACATACGAAATGCGATGCTTGAGGGTGTATGCTAACGTGTGTGCTACGTTCAAGTCCAGCCTTGCCCTGCCGCTTTATACAAAATACATTCGTCCGTGATCCTAGTGATGTACGCACACCGAACGAGAGCCAAGAGTGTTGCTTAGAGGCTTTTGAATCAGAAGAGCTTTCTTGAGTGTTCAGATATTCATCAAGCCTGCACGGACTCTCTGTTCTATCAGGCTCAGAATTAGACGAAGATGGCTCCGCGTAGGATGCGCTTTCCATGCAAGGCAAAGGGCAAGATCCGTCTGATTGTTGCCCGCTAGTTCTTCTGAGAATTGCAATCATGGCGTTTATCAGCCACGAGCGCGTTTCTTCGTGATAACACAGGTTTCTGAGCACCTTGTGTAAACGTCCGGTGTTAAGGCGAGGTTCCTCCACAAAAAGAAGGACCAGAAGGCACGCGAGAGCCTCGTGATCCAGTAAGTGACGTCCGACGATCTTGCGGTTTGGAGAAGGAAGGTATGGCGGGGTGTTCGAAAATCCTGTCACCCTACCAGTCAACCCTCCTCCGGAGGGAAGCAGCCTTGGAAAATGAGAACCTCCGCCATGCCGTGATAAGGCAGAGTGACGCAAAAGAGCAGAAATGGCCGAAGCTCTGTCTCCACTTCCAAAGTTAAAACGCTCCTGGAGTAACCTGTGGTGCCTGGCCTCTATTTCTCTCCGGAGAGTCTGGGCTTCAGAGGCCAAGTCGGTTGGCAGAAGAGGCAGAAGAGAGTCGTCAATGTCAGCCAAGACTGTTTGTCGCAGGGAAGGGGCCAGATTACGAAGGAAAGAACCTGGATCGACAGCTTGCTCAGGAGTGGTTGTCTGGTTGCGTCTTCTTTCTTGTTCAATCCGCTGCTGTTGAAGGACCTGGTAAACAACGTCGACATAAACAACAAAACCCGACTGCAAAACTTGACATATGATAAAAGGCTGAAAGTCTTGCCACAAAAAATATTGCTTTTCTCATCCTAAAGATGCATAAAGTAGCTTGACAATGGGTTACAACTTCGCCTTAAACAGCATGACTTACCATCAATCGGCTGAAGAAAGCACGCCATAATATCACAATAATGGCCTAACATAGCGTTACAGAATACATGTAGACTAAAAAAGTATGACCTAGCGCGACACAACGATCTAAAAAAGCACAACTCCGCAACGTAACTTCCTAAACTAGTAGTAATCAAAGATTATGAGTGCGTTCGACGCCGTAACTTTAACACAGGTACTTTAATGATTTCCCCATCTGACTTTCAACCTCTGTCTATAGGGGAATCCTTGTTTACAATATTTGCCTCATTAGCATAAGCAATCCAGTTTCTGATAGCGCTACAAATAAATCAGTCCTGAACACTGAGAGGTCATAGTACGATTAACTCTGCCAATGAATTTGAGCCTGATGTGTTGAATACTTTTTGTGCAACACGGGTTTAAAAACTCAAAATTTAACAAAGAATGTATGAGCTCATTAGCGCTTTTGCCACCCAGGAATTTTGCAGTTTTTGAGAGACAATTTCTCCTTCAATGTTACACACAAAGAACTAAGAATTTCAGCATCACTTAGGTTTTACTAGCTCTTTAGCTGCCTGAAGTCAATTCATACCTTACATGTTGATTTCTGTAAGCAAAGTCGTATGCAAATGAGCAAAAATGTAAACAATGACGTCAGCATGATATTGATAAAATCAACATTTTTTGATAAACAACCCGGGTTTTACAGAAAGATATAACAGTGACAAAATCCATGCCATTCTCATTGCAACCAAGAGGTCTCGGTACAAACTACGTTGCATGACGGCGCCAGCTTCCGTAAACTCGAGTTAATAGGACTAAAATATTTATATCAGCCTTCAAATTTCGTGCTAAATGTTCTCACATTAACTTGTGATGTTTAAGCGTGAATTCTAATTTGTATAGGTAATCATACCGTTTCGAGTTCAATTTGGGATTAATTTGCACGAGTGAGTTTTTCAAAAAGCTGAAATTGCACGAGCTGCTTCGGCGAGTGCAATTTCATCTTTTTGAAAAACTCACTCGTGCAAATTAATCCCAAATTGAACGAGAGAAACCGTATGATTACTTATTAATAATACAAACATGAAAAAAATTCGCGCGGAAAAAGTGCCGGAAGATGTTTCTTGAAGCAATTTTTTTCGCATTCGAGAAAACGTTTTTCAGAGTTTCTGTACAAAATTTTTGTCATTGCTTTACATGAAATCATTAGCCTACACAATTTCTCATAGTCTTTCTGCAAATCATAAATCCAAAATTACGATGTGTAATTTGCACTGGTGTTACACTTTTTGCACTGGTGAACTTGAACTTGAACTCTTGAACTGCACTGCTCTCAGCCAATCAGAATCGAGTAATTTTTTTATGTGTATTATTAGTAAAAGTATATTTTTTACGATTATTGTACGCAGGAAGCTCAAATATAAGTAAACATTTGCAACCGCGTGCTATTTCATCGTAAACAAACTCCGTGCGACTGATTCGAGTATTTCCCCTGGCCTGATCAATAAAGTAGACAGTATTTACATTTCTGTCCCGTGGTTCAGGTTTGCCCTTATGGATCTTGCCCTCAAGAGTACTTTTCTACCGATTCCAAACAATATTCGACTGGATAAGACTGACCTTTTCTGTCGCAAATGGAACTAAATCAACGAATGCAATCAAATACAGCTTTTTCCATGGTTAACATCCCAAAGCCTAGGCGGCCGTGTTCGTGAACATATAAAATAAACAAGGAAGCAGAGTCCAGAATTTAACAAGAAAGCACACCAAACGCGAAGAGGTCAAACTCGACAAGAAAGTACACCAATTAAGATGCGAGGCAAAACCTGAAACTCGACTCCTGCTAGAAACAAAGCACATGGTCAATGGAAATTACATTATTCGCCCCTAAAAAATTTTCGGGGGGGGGGGGCAAATTGGTATCGATGAACTGTCCAAAATTCTTGATTTGAGACCGCATTATGAAGGCGTTGTCATTTCAAACATTTCACGCACCTCTTCTTGCACATCAGGGGGGAGGGCAGCCAAAAATTCTGGGCTCACATTCAAGTCAGCGGAGCCCTCGTTCTCGTTTGCAGTGGCATTTCTCTGAGTTGGAGGTGGATGCAGCCCAAGCTGTTCAGCGAGAACCTCGCGACGAATCGCTTCCGGCAATGCTTCCAGAAACGAGGGATCTACGCCAGCAGGTATAGGAATCCCATCAATCGTTAGAGCTGAGGCTTCTCCGCTAGTGCCAGGCTGCACGACATCTGAAGCAGGCTCGGCTGCTACATCGGCACCTGATGTTGTAGAATCACTGGCAGCTGCTGTAGGTTCTGGTACGCCTGCTAGTTAAAAGTGAATTATGCAAAGAGAACACTGTTAACCGCGGAAGAATAATAAATACCTTTCAAAACAGGGATTACTTAGCCTGCGAAACAGGACGCACAGCAATGAATACTTGCGCATCTGAACCACAATTGTAATTCTGTTGATGGTAGCAAACATATTAGCCGTTGCTGTCAACTGGAAAAAGTGTGACTTAATTTGTCCAGTGAACTAATAAAAAGTATCCTTTCTGAACTAGTTTATGTACATGAAGCCGACAATTGTTACCCAGTACCATAAGTCTGAGCCCTCTCACCACTTGGTGTAGCAGCAGTTCCTTCTTCCTCCAAAACCATGGGAGAACCGTCGTCTTCCTGCTGTGCAGTCTCCTGCTCTGTTCTCTCAGCTTCATTGCTAGAACCCTGGGGGTTTCCAATGTCTGGTGTTACCACCTCGTCATCTCCACCTGTGCTCAGGCTAGCTGCTTCCATCGTGGCTGCAGTAATGATGTCTTGAACGACTGAGCTGGCGGGGGTTGCAGGCACTGTGGTGGGTGTGGATGAATTACCTTCACTCTCATTAACAGGGGTTGATGTTCTCACTACAGCGCTATCAGCAGATGTAACCGAGGTTTCATCAGAAGGTTCATCCGTGTACATTCTTACTAACATAGCAGTGTCTTCCGAGGCAGCTGCCTCAGGTGCAGGAGGCTCTGATACAGCAGCATCTTCAGGCTGCTGTTCAACTTGCATCACTTCATTCTGTGCTTCTTCAGAATCTCCTTCGTCTGCTTCTGCTGATGTACCCTGCCCATCACAAGTTGTCGATGACTCTCCACCACCCTCTTTGCTTTCCTGTTTCTTTTTCTTCTCTTCCTCCTCCTTCTTGGAAGCAGCAGCCTTTGCCTGTGCCTCTGCCTTTTTCTTCTGCTCTTCCTCTCTCCCCTTTGCAATCTCCTCAGCCTGCCGCTTCAGAAGGACAGGAAGGATCTCAGGCTTAACAGCAGCAATGCAGTAGTGAATGCCCTGAGGGTCTAGAATCTGACCTTCCTCGGCCCACCGCGTTAAAGCAGATGGCACGGTGGATGAAGTACTCTCGCCAAAATTTTCAAAAAATATCTCGTCAGTGACGCCATCATCAGTAGTCCTTGCTATGACCTGGATCTCATCTTGAGCCAAATGTCTGCTTCGGTGAGTCACGCCTGTAAAAAGAGGCCACTCTCTTTAATACCTTTACTTGTATCTCCATATCTCTCTGTTTTTATCAATTCTATACACTTTTGGTATAAATGCACCGGCATTGCATCACGAATACCGTTCGCTGATTGGCTACGCCACTCACTATCTATTTAACAAATAGATTCTATGTTGCCGTGCGTCTGTTCAGTAATAGATCACAAATGACGTCAAAATGTAGTAAAAGGAAAAAACTGGTACACGAGGCGATAGCTGAGTGTGTGAATGATATTCTTACCACATTTTGACGTCTTCTGTGATCTATTACTGAACACACACACGGCAACATGGAATCTATTTGTTTTATATAATATTATAATAAAGTTTCCATACAACACGCACTCTGATTGGCTGAAACAGCGTGCTTTATCAGAGATTAGGGAACGGGTTGATGACATTTTGCTGGCTTTCAAATTTTTGCTTCGGAATTTCGATAAATTTGACCCAAATTAAACACCCCCTCTGCGACTCAGACAAAGTCAATATAAACGAGCTATTTGTCAACAGTAAATATGGCTTATGGAGACCATCGTTGACAACAGTAGTGTAAAAACTGTATGAAAATAACACGTTTTGCTAGATTCCGACAAAACACGCAACGAAATAAACAAATTCTCAACCTAGCGAATTCTTGGATGAAAGACATCAATATAATTATTACGAAGGAAGAAATTATACCGAAAAAGAAAAACAACGACAGAATACCATTGAGCTGTCTCTGTTTACAATGAGAAGCTTTATTTTTGTAAAAATGCTCAAACAACACTTACATGCAGTGTAGTAACACTCGCTTGCTTACTAGAGGGGGCTCCGGTCATCTCAACGAATTGAACTTCAACAATTCCGTATCATCGCTTACCCGACGAGTAATTAGTTGAAAGCTTACTCCTGTGTTCGGAGTTATTCGTCCAATAGATAGCTCTCTTAGTTTGGAGACGTGACAGGAGATTTTGTTCTTACATGCCGCTAAGACCAGAAAGACCAAGCCTTCCAGAAGGCACACAAAGAGCGAAAATTGAGCTCCTGTTTCTGCCATGCGCCCACGGTATAGCTAGCAGTTGAAACCGCTGAAAACATGGCGGCGCTAAATGTCGATTACATTGCGTGGATCTGCGTGGATTTGAACTGTTTTGGGGGCAATTAACCTTCATTTTTGATGTAAATTATTTTCTGTGGAAGTAAAAAGCTTCGAAGAGACAAGAGGTAAGTTTCTTGCTTGAAACAAAACACAAAGTTTTTCGATTTAAAACGAAACAAATTTCCTCAAATGCCAGTCAAAGACGCTAAAAGTAGCCTCAAAATTCTTGACGCCAGCGCTCAACTTTCAGTCGCATTAATTGACGACTGGCTGGTCGTAATTTCGCGGGAACCCACAAAAATATGGGGGGTCTCTGTTTTCAAGTTTTGAGGTCGTAGGGGTCTTGGGGGTCTTTGTTTTCAAGACACCCCTGTCGAACAGTTTCTTCATCTGTTCATTGGAAATTGGTTTTTTAACGTTTCTTATGGGCTCTGTTAGGCCGGCAATGTTGCCTGTTTGTCTGATGTCTTTTGCAAATGCTCTAATGCTTTATTTGCTTCAGTAACAGCGGGGTCAGAGACATGGAAAACGATTTGTTGACCGGCAGCGAGCGAAGGAAACGATTAATGACGGCTCTCAGATGGAATTCATTGATGAACATTCGTAAACTGACAGTGTGCCATCTTTATTCCTCGCAGACGCGCAAAAACTCTTCCGAAAAACATTCAGTTCTTGTTTTGACATTTCTATCGGTTTCGAAAATTTGGTGCCACCAGGATTAGCAAGCCATTCAGTAACATTACGCAAAAAATTGTTGTTCTTACGTAATCTTAATGGTTGCGTGAAATCTCGATGTTCCTGTTTGCAATTCTACAGCTTTTAAGCTTAACGAGTGCGTACCGTTGAATATTCTCATTCCGAACTTTATGGCTTTTTTGTTGTTACTGGGATGGGATTGCCCTTAATTTTTTGTATTTTTTCTGTAGACAGCTCACCGAATTTGTTTTATTTCATCCAATTTTTTGCCAACGGAACTTGGCTTCTCACATAAAATTTTACGCCAAGCCACATTTGCCGCATTAATTTCCATATAAGGTCGAACGTAGGTATGATTAGTAAATAAACCCCTTCAGGCGGCTGGTACCGTAAATGATCTAATAAACGCCCGGGGCGTCTATTAAATTTTAGGGGTTCTAGCGGGGGGCGGGGGGCGGGGCCCGTTTAATAGATATGGGGCGTTTATTAGAGAGGGGCATTTATTTCAATTTAACTGACATATTGAGTCAAGAAATCAAGAAGATAAAGAAGATAAAAGAAGATAAAAGAGCGCTATCCGTACTTCGAACTAGACATCGAACAAGATGCTGTTCGCAAGCCATTGTTGGTCAAACACGAAGAAAGCTAAATAAATTGAGTGATTTTCTACAAGTTTTCTTTATTTTTGATGCGATTCTTGGGGGATGGGGTGGGGAAAGGGGGGCGTCTATTAGAGAAGGGGCGTTTATTAGAGAGGGGCGTCCAATACAAACTATACACCTCAAGGGGGGGCGTCCATTAGATATATTGTCCGGCGGCTGAGATATTGTCCGAAAAATGAACATTTGGCTGAGAAGCGAAGCTTCGAGGGCTAATGTGAAATTTTGAGGACAATCTCTCAGCCAAGGACATTATCAGCCTACATACTAAAGGGGTTTATTTTATAACCCTCCCATTAATTTTCATTTTGCAATTAAGTAAAAAAAAACAGGTGATATGATGCGCGTGATTGACATGAGAGAGCAAAGTAAATTTGATTGGTTTAATTAACTTCATTTCCACTGGGATTGGACCAAATTTGACAAGCTGTCATATGAAATTAATTCTCGTAACGCCCCTTGGATAAAAAACTTGACGCTTTTGGTTCATATATTCCGACGTACTGTTCAAAAACTTGACTAGAAAGAAATGTGTTTCAGTCTCAGAATTTACATCCGTGAAATACAGAATGTGTAGAATCTGGAGCACTCGAAGGTGGAGTGATTATTCGTCGTTCTATCGCTTGAGATAAGGTACTTCAGCCGGCTTGTTGTTTTGAGCTGAAGGTCACCGGGGTTTCATCTCACGTTGGTTATCACGGCCTCTCTTTCTGAAGTAGAGAGTAGTGTTATTAGAGACCTTAAGATTCACGTTTCCCGCGAACGGCTAACCGCCAGGGATCACGTAACCAGAGCCAGACGTCACGTTTGAGGTTTTCAACTCGCGTTTTGAACGTCAAGAGGTGGGTTTTCACGTAAGTCATTCACCTCAAGCTTTATTGCCTTGAATTTTATTTTATGCCACGTACAAATGCTGAAATCGAATAAAGTAACCCTTTTTCTACAAATTGGATAAATTTTTCTGGCAGATAAACAATTACCTAGCATTTTGTTGTTCTTTGTAGAGAGACACTGATCCTAAGTGGAAATCCAATATGGCGGAGGCTAAAGTTGAATGTGTGTTTTGTGATGCTTTATTTCTTGAGAAAGCTATACGTGCTATACTCAAGTTTTCAAGTCTAGCACTGGTTTCGTTCTGCTGCAATATTCTCAATAACCCTTGTGTCGCTAGTTTGTTTTTGTTCCTTGTTTCCGTTGTTATCTCCGCTATTAGTCCATAAACTCGTAAATCGTACACTTGTATCTGTCGTTGCTACGTCGACCATTTTGGCCGTCTTACACGTGCTAGAAAACGTTTGGTTTTTTTTCAAAATTGGCGTAATTTTGACATTTCCATTGCATTGACAGGGTGATTTCTATTTTCTCGAATTTACTCCAATCTAAATCGATTTACGTTAAAACGCCGAACGGCAAACGTCTAACGTAAAACCGCAGTTTGACGTTTGCGGTAAACGTGGATCTTAAGGTCTCTAATGCCGAATTTGCAAAACGTCTGGAGCATTCAGACCAAGCTGATTTGCTGCATAGAGGACTTCACTTCAAGGTCTTCGCTGGAAATTTGGACGCCTGTGCTTTGTGAAAGAAATCAATCTCTGTCGCGCAAGATCTTTTAGTGATGCCTAGAGCTTCGTTTGCCGGCTTGAATACTTATCCCGAATAATCGAAAACGGCTTTCTTTGAAGGGAACCAGAAAAAAATCTGTCCAGCCCAGAACGAATTGGCTTTCACAGTGTTGCGACTGTATGGTTTTCCTTCCACTGACTTTTCTGGCTTCTGCGTAAAAAAGGTTTTAACATGGTTGACAATTCTACCGACTCCATGCCGGATTTCAAGCGCGACTGGAATTTTTCTCTTATTCCTCCACGCTAACGTTGGACGTGAACGGTTGGTTTATTTTATAGTTAGTTATCACATTGTATTATATCTCTATTTTATAAACTGAATCGGTTAAAATTTAAGTAGGACTAAATATTAAAAGTCTACTCGTGACTTTCTTGACTTGCCCCAAGTCGTCTTTTGTGCTTGTCTTATGAGAAAAACAAGCGACAAAGTCGCGAGGAGACGACTTGTCCCGCCTGCATGGATTTGAATTTAATTTGCATATTGTTGGCGGGAAATTACTGCTATGACGTCATGGACGCGTCGTACGTAAAATAAACAGTTCTTGATTGATTAATTTTCAGGATGGACGAAGATGACCTGACCCAAACTAATATAAAACTATTTCATGGGTCAATATCTCCCCTAAATCAAAGGAAAAGGTCTGCATTCTGTGTGTCGAGGTCGTTTCAAACCCAGATTATCGTCGCAAGTGTTTTTTCTGCCTCCAACAAGTCACAGGCGTGTGTCAATAGAGACTCTAGTTAGCGCGAAGCTAGACAGGGCCAACAGTGTGAAATTATATGCAGAAATTGTGCCCGAACAAACGAAAATGTGGTTAAAAAGATCCTAGAAATAAGAGAGCGGTTGTTACCATAAAAAAGAGAGGCTAGCAGCGCATCGTGGTACTTTCGACTCGGTGAAGAGACAGTAAACAATTCCTCCGAGAATTAACTTTCGAAGCCGCTACTCACCTTTGAACCGCTCGCAATTACGGCCTTGTTGGCGAAAGGATGAATTTCGACAAGTTACTTTTGCACAGTACTGCACTACTTCAATCCTCACATGTACATAGGTGTGAAATATCAGCGAGAAAGCCGCGGAAGACAACAAAAGCGAACTTGAGACAGAAGAAAAAAAGCGGAAAGAAAAGTAGTATAACTGATAGCTTTCGTGGACTGATGACTACCAAACGGAGCTTCAGGGCTTGTATTTGCCCTCTGAGGCTTCCTTGTTTTCAGTTTCTGAACTGTCTGGACCCACAACAACAGCCTTGATTCCTTTTTCACTTAAGCTAGACACATTCATTAACGAAACTAGAGGAAAAATTACGAGGCACACTGTTTAACAAGATAATTTGGTTTTATCAACTGAGTTGATAATGTGAATTGGCCACCGTAAAGAGATTCGGAAGCTGACGTTTCGAGCGCTCCCTTCGTCGGAGCGAATCGATTTGCTGACGGGGGTTATTGCGTGATAACTGTCCGGTGATTTACATCACGTGACATAAAGTAGAAAATAAAATCACGTAAAAATTAATGGGTGGGTTATAATCGCTGGTAACCGAGATACAGTGAACCAATCAGAAAGCTAGAATTGCATTATCCGAGGTTGAGAATTTAATAACTTGGGTTATTATATAATCTGTGGTAGATAGTGAGTAGCGTAGCAGTGTGCGCTTGTTAACAAAATGGCAGCCACTTCTTTGCGTTTTTAAAATGTCAGTGAATAGGACCCAGATAAAGTTTTGAGCGACTAGCAGATTTATACTAAAACCATTAGAGTTTGCCTGTCTTTAGTTTTCCTATGCTTGATAGAAATCTCGAGCTCATATTGTAATTTAACTATTCTCCTTACAGATTCATCTCTATCCAGTTTTATGTTTAAAGTAACGAAAACTAGGAGTGTAACTCCAGAACTTGCCTGTACTGAACTGAAGACCATCTGATGAACTCTCTGGTCCCAACAGATTCTGAATCACCGCCGGCACAGGAGGTTGACTCACTCCTTGGGGATGCGATAAATGAATAGCTTGTGCCTGCTGTGTGTGGTGCCTGGGTGTCATACGGAGGCCATGCACACGGGACAGGCGCTGGGCCATGTTAGAAATGGTGTCTGGCTCATCATCCTGGGACACAGTCATCATAAATGTACCTGCAAAGCGACCACCATGAGGACCACTCATCCAACCAAGATGGCGACCTAAGTATCACATGAGTACAATATCACTCGTGAAAATAGTACGAACATCCTTTCTTCAATAAGGGTCTTTTCATTTTGTTATTTTCATTCCTTTTTTGTGTAAACGAGCGAGAGGAATTACAGTCATTTTTCCCCAACTCAAAGTCGTTTCGCCCCGACCAAAAGCTAGCTCGCCTGAGTTTTTTCATACGATTTAGGAAGCAATAAATGGTTCACTTGAACAAAACAGGCAGGTTTATTACAGGAGAAGGTCACTCCAAAAAGGGCATTTTTTTGTCATCACCAATAAAAAGTTTACATTGAGTTAAGTCACTCACCGACGTTTCGGCTTCTAAAGTGCATTCTATGCCAAGAACTTTGTCTCCAAAGCCTAAATTTGGCATTGGCAGCCGCCATTTTGAAACAAATTCTCAGTGGCCAAGTCGGGCTAGGCCGCTAAGCGTGACGTTATCTTGTTCAAGAGATTTTATCTTGGCAAGCATATTTGTTTACAAGAGGTCATGGCTGATCTTCAACCTCACCGTTTTGAGCCAGAATGCGTTCCTAATCCTGAGGATAGCGAAAGCGAAAACGAGGAAGTAAACGATCGCTTAAAAGGCACATTTGGATGTTCTTGTGAGCGATGTCAAATCATGCCAACGCAAAGAGAATGTGTTTGTTGCCGAGAACATCCAGAGGAAGAAAACAAAATTCAAGGTAGAATTTTAAGCTTGTAATGCATCGGTTGCACTAAATAGAATAACAATTTTCTTTGTAAATTGCTTTAGACATTAAAAGGCGGTTTAATAAAGCTGTAAGCAGTTATTTTTTACGTCAACTGTTTGTATTTTTATTTTCACCGTGTCTAAATGTCACCGTCTCAAATAGACTAAATTAAAATGCCCGGGCAGTCAGAAATGTTCACAGAATTTCCACTGAAAGATTCTTTCAAACTTCGTGATCAAGCGGCGCATGATCAACATGGCGTGGGCGAGAAAGAGTGATCGGGGAGAGTGAAATGAACAATTTGAAACATCACCAACAACCTCATCTTACAAAGGTGACATTTTATTCATCTAGTAATTTGTAAATACATTACAAATTACTGTAAACGAAATGACTTAAAGTTGGGACAATACGACTTTGAGTTGGGGCGAAACGACCTGTTTCCAGCGAGAGCGGACAGTTTGACCATTTCGGCCTTTTTCACGCGTCTGTCCCATTGTCGATCATGACAACATTGTCAAAGTAGTCTGCAGATCCACTCGGCTATCACCTCAGCTACTCTAACAATATCATGATCAATAAAAGGACAGACGCATGACAAACAGACCTCAATTTGTTAATTCTATAGGCTTTTCTACTTGAATTTCACGTTCTTTAGTCTTGTTTTCGGTTTAAATTAGATTTTCAAGTTAGGCATCTGAGTACCATTTCTTCCAACCCATTTCTGACAGTTTTGAAAAGCCAGGAGAGCTAAGAGGCAGAGTTTATGACATCATAGCTGACACGTAACAGCTATTAAGACAGACAATGTTACTTTTGTACAGTGTCTCTTCCACACAAACAAATTTCAGTATTTTCGAAATTCATAAGGGGCACTTTCAACCCTCCACGTCCACAAACTCCAAGTTTAAGGTATAACTAAATATAATGTATTGCAAATACCAATCAAAAGGAAAATAGATAATTTAAATTTGGACATCAAAGCATCAAGAAGCAAATACTAACCAGAACCTTCGTCCATGGGCAGGTAGATGGCATCCTCCTCAAAAATTCTAAATGAATCATCTCCTATCATGTCAACGCCATCTTCATCCATGTCACTGCCGCCTTCATCTTCGTCGTCATCATGATCGTCCTCGTCATGGTCATCTTCGTCTTCCTCTCCCTCCTCTTCCATCACATCAACTCTGCTGGACTCCTCTATCACTCCAGCCTCTCTCACACCCATTCCACCTGAAGGATGTCATGAAATAACTGAGTATTCTGCCTTTGCATCCGGATGTAAATACACCTTATTCGATGGTTTGATAAGGATTACGCCCGGACATTTTGTGACTAGCGTAGTATTTTTCCGCGCTCCGAAGGTGCGAGGAAAAGTAAGATCAATGAGGAAGATTTGCACGGGTATTATATGCTTCATTAAATCCATTTTGAATCACTGGTTGTCCTTGCAATCTGACTGGCTCTCTGCGGTGCTATTACAGTAATTCACAAATTGCATTTCTTTCTTGCTCTAAATCGCATCAATTTCTCAGCCAATGAGAATGGGACAGTAAAACAATCAGATTTCAAGGTCAGTTTACAATAAGCAATAAAATTTCAGGAAAATGAAAGCCAAAAAGCCATTGCGTGTCAAATTTTGCAACTACTATTGCCAAAACTTGGTTTTTTCCTGATACATTTGACAAATTTAATTAATCACAGTTTCTGAATGACGATTATGAGCTCCTTCAGGCTGAAAGAGAAAAACTATTGACTGGGTCGGCATCATGCACTTAAGGGAGTTTCACAACTCAAAAGAAATCCGTCGTACAATTACACAGGATGCACCCTCAGATTCCTTCTACAAAAACAATGAGAAGTCTCAGCCTCGATCACAGAGGAAAGGAAGGCCTTCAATCACAGATACAGGCGACGAGAACTGAACTTTTATTCATGAAGTAAAATGTTTTCGGTCTGACTTCAGAACTACTTGTTCCTTTGTTATACTCGAATGAGTTTTAAATGAGATGTAAAGTCATTTCCGGTTCTGCTCTTATAACAAAGCGGCCATTAAAACAATACAACAAAATCTGAAATATAGGGCGTTATCACTGTGCGATTTCAAAATGGATGTAATAGTGGCAATTGAACTTTGTTTGTTGCTATTTTGGTCTGAAATCGTACTTGTCATTTCAAATTGAACTCACACGCTGAAATCATACGAGTGATTTCCGACGAAACTGCACCCCACTCAGTTCTATTACCATTATATGAACCATAAAACTAGTAGTAATCGGAGATTAGGGAAGTGCGTTCGGCATTTCAAAGGGGAAATATTGTGTTGTGGTTATTGGGGTAGATGAATATGCCTATGGTATATTGTCAAATAAAGGGTTATGGCGTATTGTGAAACTTGTATTTAGTCAGTGTACGAAAAGGTTTTAAAGGCTAGTTATATGGTATGGTTTTTGAGGAGGCAGTCGTCGCAGTCCATCGCGCGTGTACATATCCAAGTTTTACCGTAGTTGGTGTGGTAGTTAAGTGTTAGTAAGTAGTAAGAGAATAGTTGAAAACTTGTTTAAATGAAAGCAATGATTTTATGTAAGTCTATGTTATTAAACAATGTTGAAAATGTTAACTACTTCTGAAATTTCTGTAAAGCCTTCATAACATGTATTTATAGATCTTGTACGGGGATTATAAAATGTGTTTTTCTATTTAGAAATAGTTATCATAATAAACGAAATTAATTATGTACGAAAATAACAAGGTTTGCTAGATTCCGACAAAACACGTAGCGAAATAATAAAATAATTTCCCAACCAGTAGCGAATTCTTTTAGCAACGAAATTGTGACGTCATTCAAAATGGCGCTGAAAAGATGAACGCCCGGCCGGCCGACCGATCGAACGAAAAAACACGGGTCAGCTTTCGCTTGCGTGCACAGGAAACCTACGCGATCACAGGTAGCCCAGGAGATTAGGAAGCGTTCTTCCTTCGTCGCGAACGCAATAAAGGATTATTATACCACCGATATGTCATTTTCTAATTTTGGCCTCTCCTTTTTAAAATACAATGAGCATCCTTCGAAAATCACACTGATCATGTAAGGCATGTGAACAATGAAAACAAAATACGACTCTACAGTGCAATACGGGCTCATGTTTTGTGTTCTCTTGCCCTAATATGATAAAATGACGTAATAGTGGAATACTAACATTAAGCAGCTGCTATCAAATACGATGACCACAAACTACGGAGAAAGTTGTTGATGAATCAAGTTGTGAGTTCTCTTCGCAAGAGCCGAGGTGTGAGCTTCGCCTTTTGTCCACATTTAGACCTTACTGTGAGGGCAGCGAACGGCTGCGCAGGTCCTGCTGTTTTGATGTGAAGTTTGCGCATGGAAGTGCTGATAAGAATGAAGAATCTTTGTTCTCCAAATTTCAAACCACCGCAAAACGGAAATGAGTTTCGTTATTCACAAACAACGTTCTAAGAATGATTCTGAAAAGTTCGTCTGGGGCCTAAGAATTACAACAATAATTATTAAACAAACCTTCTGGCCTGTTCACGGAACTTATTTCATCCTCTTCCTCGTCTTCATCATCGTCGTCATCATCATCGTCCTCGTCGTCATCATCATCACCATGCTCATCATGGTCATCATTATCGCCCGTATCTTCAAAAGTGATCACCATGGTTTCGTCATCTCCTCCTCTCTCATCATCGTCGCCTTCGTCATCGTCAGAATTCTCACCCACATCTTCTCCGCCACTGTCACCATCAGAAGAGCTATGGTCGCTGCCACTGGAGTGAGGGTCAATGACAAAGGTGGTCTCCTCCACCACGCGTCCATCCGCCATGCGACGAGTAGTCACATGCTCTGCCACAATGTTACTGTCAACATCTAAATAATAAAGACAATGCTACTCTATGAAATATGCCACATCCACAGGCAATCATGTATTAATACTATGTTTAATATGATTATCACTACTATTATTTATTAGTTATTTTTATTTGCTCGTTAACGTATTTATTTAATTGTGTGTGTGTATGAGTGTGTGTGTTAGAGAGCTTATACATTGCCAGTTTAGGTAGCATGCCTAGAATAGCTTTGCTAACTGCAGGCTACAAAGGCCAAAATAATGTCAATGTTGTTGTTGTTGTTTATAGTATAAACAAACTAATAACGACATTTTTCGGACAATTATCCAAACATTTCCGAATATTCTCAAAGTTTCCCGAAGATCAGACGAACGTTCCCGAAAATTTCCGAAGATACGCCTTCAGTTAAAGAACAGTTAAAGGGTCAAACATATTATCAAACATAAAGTCACCAAAATCATCACAATGAAATTATCGTAGTTTTACATGTGTTCAATTACGGCTTTTCTTATGGCTTGATATCACAGTAAAACACCGCAGTTTATGTAACACCGGTTATCAGGGTTTGTACAATTATGACCTGTCAAAATTCCACGACTTCCCATGACCTTTTGAAAACTTCCATGACCTAAGTTGAGCAAATTGCCCTCCGGCAGTAGTGTCCAAAACAATCATTTATTCAACTGAAATTAAATTTGATTTTTGGACCAGTCAGTCAATGTTTCAACTTTGGATGTTATTGCCTTTCATTCATAGAAAGCATACTGATTTTCCATGACTTTCCATGACCCGCACCTAAATTTCAGGACTTTCCAAGCCTGGAAAATGAAATTATAAAAATCCATGACTTTCCAGGTTTTGCATGACCCGTACGAACCCTGGATAATAGTAGTTTTAAGTCATACCTTGTCCTGCTTGGCCTTCATTGCTATCAGAGTTCAATAACTCGTCGACCATGTCCTGTAGTTCTTCGAGTTCTTCTTCTGAAGCCATTGGAATGATTCCCCTGCCAGATATTTCAGGAAGGCCCCATGAATCTCCATTAGCTGCTGCGTTGTCATGCTGAGAATCAGATGCTAAAGAGCCTTCATGCACAGCAACTGCAAGCATAATTATAATGAAGTATAAAATTAGAGAATTCAATTTAACAACCACGGCTAGACAATGCTACATGAAAGAAACGCTCAACAGCGTTACGTTTGTCTCTATGACCATACGCTGCAGTTTTATTCACGCACTCAAAATTTAGAAACATTGTCTGTAGTAAAACCCACTTTATTATGTTCAGAAAACTTTACAACCACATCATAAGTGAAATGCAAAGTTTGTCTCTGACAGCGAAAAGGTTCAACTGCTTTTGAAAATAACATTTTGTTCGCTTTTTAACGTTTATTTTAATCTTGTGTGAATAAAGTCAATGCTGGGATTGATATACTTCTTCAAATAATATTTATACCTTGATTAGGTGTTGCATCAATTGATTCCTGGATCTCTCCTGTTCTTGGTTCACTGGCTCCTTCAGTTGCCTGACCTAAACGCAGTTGCAAACACAAAATCAGTTTATCCGACTACATGTAGAATGTGCCCTGGTTAAAATGCCATCTTTGAGAACCTTTCGATTAGGAACATGTATGTTTGTAAATGCTTTTCTGACAGATGCCAGTATAGACGTTTAGATACAGTATGTCCAGGACCGGGTTTCAGCAAAGAAATGTCTTAAGGTATGATTTCAGCAACGTTTAATTTTATCTGGGTTGACAACACCATCGGCAAGGTTGAATTGCTCATTCATGCACACCATTTAGTGATTAAAAGTATAAACTAACCCGCAGCCTTTCGAGAATTTGTGACAATGGAATATAGTTTTTCACGCCAAAATTACACACATTTACACTCCAAAATTTAAACTTGGGAATATCTTGTTTGCGGTCATAATCTCATCTAATAATGGTATTTATTAACAACTAAAACTCAAACTGAACTACCGCTTGAATTTCCTTGCGCTGAACAAGGAAACTAAGAAATGGCTTAAACTGAGGAGGGCAATAAAACAAAGCTAAAAAGGCATCTATTTACGAAAATTCGTTTAAAGGCTCTGTCCTAACACATGGCAGAACAACCTCTTTTCTTATAACGTACCAGTTGAAGAGGCCTGTTGGGATTCTGATCCAGTCTCTGTCGCCTGTCCACTTGTTGTCTGCAGATCACCAGCAGCTGCTCGATCTTTACCAGCAGCAGTAGACGGACCACTGGAAGTCTGCTGGTTCACCACACCAGACAGCTTCTCCATAGGCTTCAACAGACAGTTGATGGTAGCCACAAAATTGGGACTGGCCAAATCCAAGCTGTGCGGAACTCTAGCTAAATCGTTCACCAGTCCCTTCTTTAGCAGAAGCTTCATGACATTGTTAGGTTGCACCCCTGCAGCTGCCGCCGCATGCTGCGCAGACTGAGGTCCCGTCTCGATCATCGTTTGTACCAAGGTAAAGATCGCCTGTAGCCTGGTGTGTTTAGAGGTCGACTCTGGTAAGCTCAAGGCGCGCCCCAGAGAGGCCTTCATCTCGGCAACCAGGACCTGCTGAGCTTCAGGTGCCTGGTGACATGTAGCGATTGTTGCAAGTAAGGTGCGAGCAAAAGATGGAGTGTCTTCATTGTCAGTTGGTGTGCCAGATGGAAGAAGGTGATCCAGAATGAATGCTAGGACTGGTCCTTCATACTGAGGAGCAAACAACAAACATTTCAGTGCTGCTTCACTACAATCTAAGCGATTATTTCCATGCTTGCATTTTGCTATTAAAAATTGTCTAACCAGCCCAGGGCTACTATAGCCTATCAGAAGTCTGAGGTGACCACACGTAAGACCAGTAGGAGTTTAGGTCCAGTAGAGGGGGATAAACCAAAGGAGCCTGTCGAAGGGGCAATTGCAGGGGAACTAGTTAGAAGGAGTACTATTTACTATTTACATGTAGAAGGGATGCTGATGGTAAGGACTACAAGTCAACAGTAGCACTGTCTGTACTGGAGTTAGTTCTAAATCAACAGAGAGGAGCACTAACTACAGAGGTAATCTCTAGTGAGGGACTGCGTACAGGGGGTACTTTCTAGAAGAGGACTTCCTACAGAGCAGCTATATATAAACAGACACTTCACTTTGGTATTTCTTACTGACGGAGATCTCTAGATATGAATATAGAGGGGTTAACCGTGGGAAACTGTCCACAGGGTAGAAGACCTCACACAAGAGGCGGGAGGGGGGAGAGGTGAGGAGGGGGAGGGGGAGGGGAGAGCATAGGGAGCAAGCCATATTAGGGAGTATCTACTTCTGTGTAGACTGACCTCTGATGCGGAAGACAGCTTGGCAGTATGACTGTAGTCTGTAATAAGCTGTGCTACTCCTGAATAAGACTTCACCAGCTCTGCTAACAGTTTCAGAATGGCAGACTTGGGTAAGAGAGGCTTGGAAGATGTCTTAACATCTGCGGTTGAATCCTTGTTTTCTTCTGTGGCATTAACTTCATCCTTCTTTTCATCAATTTTTAATAGTGACTGTGAATGGCCTTGGGTGCTACCGTGTGAAGAATCTGCATTGTATACAAAAGATACTTATGTCAACATGAACATACGAAATGCATGCAAACAGGTTGACTCTGAAGTGGTAAAACCTGTTATGTTTTGTTCACAAATTAATGGCATTGGCAATGACCATAGATACCCATTACTAGTGGACATGACAACTCGGAGTTCAGGAAAAACTCAAACCTACCCAGAGCCATTTCTTCAACTTCAACGTCCTCTCCAGTGAGTTGCCTCGTATAGGCAGGTAGTTGGCGAGCTGTCAGATTCTGCTGTGCGCCCTGCCCACTAAACCCAGCCAACAGATCACCAACTTGACCCAAAGCACGGCCGAGCTCGCCAAGCATTTGACTGTCCGAGCGGCACATGAGGATACCTCTATCCATTGTCCTTACTGAGCTGTCAGACGCACATAAAACATTCAACAAATCGCAGACAACTCCATGCACTTGTTTTGCCACTGGTGGAGGTTTAGCAGGCTTTGCCACACTTGCCTTTACAATCTGAGCATAGTTCGATGGCAAGTTTGTGTCCCCGTTTTCAATCATTGTCCGTCTTAGTTGAGGAGTTATGGCTAACTGAAGCGAGCTTGTAGCTACTTCCTTAAAAAGTTCAGCATTGCGACAAGCTGCAGGTCCTAGAATTCGTAATATATAATTAATCTCTTTAGCGCCAGGTGAGCTTTGACTCACTCCAGTGACTGCACTACTGACACTACTGGTCGCTGACGATCGCACAACTTTCTCCATAGTGTGTTTCAAGTTCTCTTCGTCTTCAAACGCATGCCTGAGGAGAAGTGCTGCCAGTGTTGTAAAACCAGTAACTGCAGAATCTTGTGTGAGGAAGAGCAGAGCACGAGCTCCGCCTTGTTCCACAAACTGGACTGCATACTTGTGTTCTTGGGTGAGTCTGAGACATAATTTCAGGACTGCTTGGAGGGTGGTTGGTGAAACAGGAATACTAATAAGTCTTGTGCAGCACCTAAAACAAGATTGTAAACGATAAGACAGCAATAGGGGAATCCTTGTTTACAATATTTGTCTCATTAGCATAAGCAATTCAGTTTCTAATGGAGCTACAAATAAATCAGTTTTGAATATTGAAAACTCATACTAGGATTAACTCCGCTAATGAATATGAGCCTGATATATTGAATACTTTTTGTGCAACACGGGTTTAAAAACTCTAAATTTTACAAAGAATGTATGAGCTCATTATCGCTTTTGCCACCCAGAAATTTTGCAGTTTTTAAACGACAATGTCTCCTTCAATATTACACACAAAGAGCTACGAATTTCAGCGTGTATTAAGTTTTACTAGCTCTTTTAACTGCCTGGAGTCAATTCATATCTAACATGTTTATTTCTGTAAGCAAAGCCATATGCAAATGAACAAAAATGTAAACAATGACGTCAGCATGAATCCCCCTATGGGTCAACAAAGAATTCGTATAGGACTGTTAAGAAGTGCAACATTGCTGGACAGACTCAGCAACTAACTGCTCTGGAACCCTGCCTTACGGCCATTTTATTCTGGCTCGAACAAAAACTCAGTCAGTCATTTTCTTTACAGAACCCCTTGATATGACCACCCCATTAATACGACCAGATTTTTGTGGCCCGTGAACGGATTAACAGAGTTCCACTGTAACTCGGAAATAAAGGAGTAAGACTGGAAACTGAAAGATTGCATGTTAAAAGTCTTAACCAGCCAAACCATTCTACTTAAGACGATTTGAAATCCTGGTTACTCCATTTCTACTTCGCAATGTTTAGAGTTCATACAACAGTTTTTCCCCGTCAGGTATAAGAACTAACTAGGCGAGGATGGAATACACCACTGTATGGAAAAACTTGAGAGGCTCAGAATTATGTTAGGTTGTTCATATCAGAACTGAAAAGACTGGGAGTGAAAATGTTCCCATGAGGATCTCTTTTTAAGATACCTGATTACAAGAGCCTTCTGATCGTCATTCAAGTGCTGAATAACCACACGTCCCTCAGTCTTCTGAGTTTTTGCTGAATCTGAAAGATACCGATTACGAACAATTACTCAGGCATCAAATAACCCTAACAAACTTCAAAATCTCTATGGCCTCTTGCATCATGTGCAAATTTAATTTTTCCATGCAAATCTGGGCTTCATCCAACCTTTCAAAGGAGTTACATGAAACGCTTGGACGAAATGTTAACTCATTTTTTAAATTGAAAAAAAATCGCCCTCAAATCAAAAGAACCCTTAACATAAGTGTTTACTAAGGTAGATTGACACCAAAGAAGCAAATAAAACCAAAGAACTACAAGAATGGTTAAGATCTCGATAAGATGAAAACGGATTGCAAACAACGACACTTGTGTCATAATTACAGCAGTTTTTAAAACCAAATCTTAAGAAATCACTCCAGCCAATCACAAAGGACATAGACATTCCCATGAACCAATCAAAACTTGAATTAAAGATATTTACATGTAGCTGGTACAGAGCTTATGCGAAGTGCAAGAAAACTTGTGGAACGAGTTATGACTGGTTTTGGTTTTAGCTATGATTGGATGACAGTGGTAAGTTTTTTTTTGGTCAGTGGTGTTGCATATTAATACAAAACCAATTTTTCAACATTGAAGTGAAAACCACTCTACTACCACGACAAATTGTTACCTGAGCTTTCTTTTTCTTGTTTATCTTTCTTTGCTTTCTTGCTGGGCTTCTCCTGGGAGGTACCCTGAGAATCTTCTCTGCTTCCTTTACTGGCGCTGCTTGAAGAACTCGCTGCTTCGTCTCTTCTGCTTGTTGAGGCACCACTGCTGGGGTTGTCAACTGCTTCCAGCATTATAGGGCGTCTGTTACCTGAGTCTTCATTCACCTGCAATAAAACACAATAAAACCGGAGTTGAAGCAAAAGAAAGATCGGGGCACCACTCAAAGTATTACTCGGTCTCACGCAGAAATCATATACAAACATTAAAAACATAACGGACAAGCTCACCTGAACCATGGTGGAAAAGTTCACCAAATAACGCCGCCTTCCTGCCATAAATCTGGGAGTAAAATAAGAAAAAATAAAAATCACTTTTATGACTTCTCTTTAGCGCTTTTTTTTTAATAATACAAGAAAAAATTCGCTCTATTAGAGAAGTGATTTAGTCCAGCTCTGCTCCTCACTCTGTCACGCAATGGTATGTTCTTAGGTTGCGTGACAGAGATGGAGAGAACTGGATTTGAAGTGATTACACTTTACATGACTGCTAACCTGACTCGTGATTCTCCACTCCTGTAGGCTGCATCAATGGTCGTGTTGTTGTTGACATTGTAGTTGTACCAGCGACCACTTCGGTCGTCAAACCATTTCCAGGCATGAGTAGTGCACTTGATGGAAAGAATAGCAAAGCAGCAATTCGTTATCATTTACTTACAGCGGTTATCAGTCACATGTGCCCTACAATGATTTTTCCCCATTTCAAAAACTGGACGTCAATCAAATGTATCCATGACAATAACGGCGATGGCCTGCAGGAATTTTGGACAAACATGGGATTGGAATTCTGGCTAGGCATGGCTGGCAACATAAGAGTCAATGCCAATTGATCTGTCCAGAAACTGAACTGACTTTTCACTTGTTAAATAGAGCACCTTTTAAAAGTGACTAAGAATGACAATTTACTCTACCTTGTCATGAAGTTGTTTTCTTTTAGTCGTGACTGCCATTTTCTCGTGCGTGTCCAAGAATAATATAAGCGGAGACAGCCACCTACAAGAGAAACAGAAACGTGAGAAAGTCCTGTACTTCTGGTGCTATTGCAAGTGAAACATAAGTGAGATTCACCATTGATGCAAACAGGGTTTCACAAGTGTTCTACACTACAAAATATGCATTACAACTTTTTAGAAAATAGCCAAAACAAAATAGGTGCACTGACTGGTTGAACTCATGTTTTTCTAACTAGAAACACAGAACTAGCTTGAGCCGTCGACGTAATGATGGTGTGGGCAAAGAGAATTAACATTTTGATGATCAAAGTAAACAAGTTTTATTTTTCTCGCTGGGGTGTTTTATCTGCGTTCTACCAACTTACAGAAACACTCGTGAAAGTTTGGGAGT
Organism: Catalaphyllia jardinei; assembly: GCA_022496165.2. Classification (NCBI taxonomy): domain Eukaryota; kingdom Metazoa; phylum Cnidaria; class Anthozoa; order Scleractinia; family Caryophylliidae; genus Catalaphyllia; species Catalaphyllia jardinei. Next base: position 3,741,735 of record CM042756.1, read on the forward strand.
ACTCAAAAAAGTTGTGGAAACAATCACCTGCTGGCCCATGTTCCCACAGCATGTCTCGTTCTCCCAAACTTCCACTTGTGTTTCTGTAACTCGAGAGAAACACGGTACATACTGTCTTTTTCTTAAGAACAGAGAAGAATACATACACTGGTGTAATAGCACTATTTCCCATCAGCTTGATTTGTACGAGATTTGCTTGGCACAGTTCAAGTAGCTCTAATAATGAGTTCAGGATGCCAAACTTCTCAACAATGGTTTCACATTGAAACTTCTTCTCCTGTAAAACAAAACACACAGGGAAAGGGACGCCTTTAATTTTCCATTGCAAACTTCAACACCAGCATACACTTTGTACACATACTAACTAAACTACTTACTTCAAATAATAAGCAAGTGAGATGTAGAAGAGATGATAAGCGTACGGCTTCAGGCGTAGAATTCAGCTGTGACATACTCTCTTCAAGTTGCTTGGTGTCAGAACTTTGGTTCGTGCACGACTTCAAAACAACACCAATGTCTGTTGTAAGCTGCAGAAAAACAAGATTACTATAATAAGGAAATAATCTAACAGACTCAACAAGTGTAAAGCAAAACATACAAAACTTACAGGGCAACATCGATTCAGCAAGAGTGAATGTAAATTTAAAGTCTTTTTCTAGTTCTGGTAGAAGATTATGGAATTGCTAACTTCTGATTGGCATAATCTTACAAAAAGGCTGTTTCAAAGACAAACTCATAAATTGCTGCTCACAGTGCTTAGAATTGAGGATAACTATATTGACGTCATTCCCTTATGTTGAATGTTTCCATAGCAATTACTGCATTTGGCTTTCGTAGGATATGAAGAATTCTGCAAATTAATTAAGGGTGTTATCCACAGAGGCCGAAGGCCAAGGTAGATAACACCCTCCGAGATCTGCAGAATTCTTCATATCCTACGAAAGCCGAATTCAATAATTGCTTATTATTCATTCATCTCCCCCATTCTTAAAGGAGTTTTGCCATTTCGCTCTTTGTTTTTACGCTCACCAAAAGTAACACAACCTTGTCCCCAGGTTTTCTCGGTCAACGGTTCAATAATCTGCAGTGGGCTGCACTTTTGACGTCATTGGTTCAATATTTGGTCAACAGCAGCTGATTATGGTGAATTATGCATGTGGTTTTAACCAATCAGAAACAGAGAAATATTTTGAATGAATAATAATTATAATTATTGTATCTCAACACTGTCTCTCTTGTAACTTTCCTTTCCCTTTCATCATTAATCCTACTTACCACTAGTTTGACTCATTTGCACTTGTTTATGCATTTGCCAATTTAATTTTAATCGCTTTGACTCCGAGTATTATTATTTCCATATTTTTGCTCTAAGCAAGGACACAACATAACACCTGTTTTAAAACATGCATCATAGTATTCTCCTTCCACTCCTCGCCATTACGTTGCGCCACCACAGAGAGAACATCACAAGCTTTGAAGACAGTTCCTGGCATGCCAGTCAACACTTCAAGACAACCTTGCAGCATGTCTGCAGTAAACTGATCTAGCACGGTCTTCTCCAAAGGAGTGGAATCATCATCATTATCATCACCGTTTTGATCTTTCTTTTTATCCTCCATTGTTTCTTCTGCCTCCTTTGTTTTAGAGCTGGTCGCAGCTGGGGCAGAAGCAGTAGTGGTGTCACCAGCACCACCAGAAACAGCAGGGGCAACAGCAGACTATACATAAGTGAAAAGAGGTTCAAGGTTGTGACATAAAGTCCAAGGGTGTTATTATGCAAACATTTCAATCGAACTCTTCACCATGGCTAAACTACTACGGAAAATACTGACATAATTTAACTGGCCAGGAAAATACAGGCAGTAATAGTAGAAAAACATTATGGATAGGATTCTCGTTAATGTACCAGCTTAGTCCAGGATACACCTGTAATATACAACAAGCGATCCAACGATGCGAAACCGCTGGTTTGTTAATATTGCATTGATTTTACGAACACCACCACGAAAGGACATGGAGCTGCAGATACCGACAATGCTTCTACTGCCACACAAAAGTAACTTGGACCTGTAGAAAACATATAAGTATGCAATTCTCCTCTTCAAACGTTACTCCAGATCTGTAAAACTATAGCTATATTTGGAAGTTTCAAAATGACTAAACTAAATTTTAGAAACCCAAGGCTGGTACATTTACATTTACATGTACGAAGGAACATTTCCTTTAGTCATATGAGTGTGCCATTGTTGTACTAGTTTGCAAACACTTGTAGACAGAATTTTGGTTTAGTGTCACACAGTGAAACAAATTCCAGGAATCCGTCTGTATTTGCAGGCTATTGCTGTTGTACCTGATCTTCAGCAGGGGCGTTTGTTATGTCCTGTCCTAGTGACATTGCTATGGCTCTCATCATTTGATCTTCTTCTAACATGTCATAATCCAAGCCAAGGTCCTGGTAAAAAAAAAGGATGATATTATTCAGCATCAAAACTTTCCCTTGACTAGAACATGATGCAGAAAGTACTACAGAACTCCTACCCTTGCAGGTGGTGGTTGAGGGTGATTTAAGATGTAATCAGTGGCCTCTTCAAGGCTGCCTGTGCTCAGCAGGGCAAGTCTGGCCTGTTCATGAGTGAAACCCATGTCTATAAACTGAACAAGCAAAGGGATGATTGGTAAGTAACTTCATTCATGAAGCTTAACATGCCATGTGTAGTACTGTACAATGTCTACAGCCTGGATAAACTGCAACATACCTAGGTTTTATCCTCAGGCTCAAAAGTTGGAAGCACCCAATCAAACTTACCGAATCAAAATAACCACTACCATGTTAACTTAACTACTTCTAAGTGCCCTTTGCCTATAAAACTGGTCATGACTGGACTGGGAGCTAGGGGAAGGGTTAATAAATGTAACCATGGCATACACAATATGACACAAGAAAGGACACCAGTAGGTACACTGTACCTGCTGTAAATGCCGCATGTTAATCTCCGGTAGGGCACGTGCAGGTTCATCAGCAGGTCTTGCTGTTGCGGCAGTAGAGGAGCCACTTGCAGATGATGAGCTTTCAGCCACTGGTCCCAGCTTCTCTTTGATCACAGCCTCGCCCTTTATAATGTGGTACAGGATGGCCAGCACGGATTCAGCCATGTGTGGACCATACTCTTTGGGAAGTTTCTGTCCCCAGAGCCGTTGAACTGCTGAGAATGCTTTCTGCAAAGCAGCACAAACAGCTAATAGTAACATGTTGAAATCATATGCATTGTAATTTTTTTGTAATTGATAGTGAATTCAAAGAAATGGATTATGTAATGCATATAAAAGGTAGGCAGGTATATGATGACCTATGCAGGTAGATGCATACATGTACACAAGTGTAGGTAAGCACTGTAGGTAGGAAGGAAGGAAAAAGGAAGGTAGGCAGGTAGATGCATACAT
>CM042756.1:3762227-3772227 GCA_022496165.2 Catalaphyllia jardinei
TGTAATACTCAAAGTAAACATCAGCGCAGCTGGCAGGAAACTCCTTAACAGAAATAAACAAAACTTTAACAGACTACACTGTTACAACATTACCAACAAAAGCAACCATAATATTATATCATGAACTTCAAGTAGAAAGCACATGGTTTCATATACAAGTACAAGTAGGTCCTCTACAAATGTGTGTATATAAACTTGAGAACTAGTACTAATAACAACAGACCAGTAGTAGTACTGTTGCAAACAGCAAGCTCCACTTACCTTAAGAGGTAAATCCTGACAACAGTGAGCAAGACTGAATCCTGCATTCTTACCTCCCCATGTCTAACGAGATAAATATAAAAGTTTACAAAATAAGTTAAAATTAAGTGGTACAATAGAAAACTGTAGTTAAAAAGGTCTCTATTGAACACATTGCTGAATAGTTTTCAAGGTTGCTACTTACCTCTCCTAAACACTGAAGGCGCTGTTGAATTGCCTTTCTCTTATCAGCTGGTAACCGTGGTATGAAACTGGATCTCTTGCTATAATGGTAGATAGAAAGGTTTAGAATACGATTCTAAGACAATATTAGTTATGCAAGAGCTACACTCTAGGAATTTATGAATAATATCTAAGTACACATGTGCCAAGTATATCTAAGCATTAAAACAATGCTCAGGGGTTTTAAATGTTTCTAGGCAAAACAAGCAGACCAAAAGCTGTTGAAGGTATCAGTATACCCCAAAATCGACAATTTTGCCTAATTTTAGTTATTGATATTCCCAAATAGATCTGATTGAGTTCTTTTAATTGCAAAAAGTTCTGCGAAAAAGGTTTTTCCTAGACAAAGTTATAAAGAAAAAAAACAATTTTATGAATAAATTATCTCTAAATGGAAGCTGTCAACAAGTTGTCATGATCAATTTAAGTGCCATTAAAAGTCACATGAAGAAGCCAAAGTGGTATATTATTATACTTCAAAACCTTCCGATTGTTTAAAAATACTCACAGAAACTTAAACCATTAGACAGCTAACTGTTCCATTTACATTATTTTGTCTTATATTTCCAAATATGCACTGTCATGTTTTCTAGACAGTTTTGAGTCACAGATGCTCCATTTGAGTGCAGTTCACCTTCGAGGCTCCCAGTTTTCACAAAATATTTCCCAGCATTTTAACCATGTCATTATAGAAGATTCACTGTACTTCTAGAAGAAGTACTTATGGAAGATTCACTGTACTTCTTCATTATATATAGAAGATTCGCTGTACTTCACAATCCCTTCGGCATTATGAAGTTATTGCATCCAGTACATCCAAAACAGCCAAAACAGCAGTATTTAAACAAAGATAATGCATGTTTTACAAAAACTTAACAGACAAGTAATCAAAATTCCCCGACACGGTCTTTTAGATCAAGGTGCGAAAAAACAGAGATGTCACTAGCTCTCTCCTGTTAAATTCTGACCGGCAACGAACTCAATTTGTGAAACGACATACTTTTGGGAAATGATCGCTATTTTAGGAAAGGGTTTTATTTCTTGCCTTATATCAAGTAATAATCGGAATCCGCTAGTATTAACCTTTCAGAAAATATATACTTTATTGGAGGTTTTATGAAACGTGTCACCATGAAGCAGCGACTACACAAGGTTGTCATTTGGGGTATACTGATACCTGAAGTTTGACTGTTACTCACTGTCACTCTCATTTGGAAGCAAAGTTCATGTACATAGGTAACATACTTTTATAGTTCATGGTAATTAATGGAAACCATGCTTGCAAACTGCTTACATTACTCTGGTCACAAGTAATAGCACTGCTCCAAAATAGGACTGTAAAATAAGTCTCCATTTTCTTGAAGGTACCCAGACAACCTCTCACTGGCCTTCAAAATCAGGGTGAACAACCAAGTCTAGTGAACATTTGCAACATACCTAAATACATAGAGCACTCCAAGAACAGAGAGAACAACTTCCATGTCACTTGCAACTAACAGGGAAACCAGATGCTACAAGCGAACAGGAGGATCAAGTCAAGCATGAGATTTCAATTGATTGCCTACAAAAGTCTAATAAAGGTATTTTCAAGAAATTAAGTGAAGTGAGTGGGAATGTCATCCTTTACACTGCTCCCTTCCCAGGATTAATCCTGCTACCCTCAAGCTTAGACAAGTCAAGCCTACACTTCCAATTTGTAATACTGAGCATTTTAAAAATTCTTTTATTAGCAGACTTAGGAAGGGATAGAGAGAGGGGAGGTTTATAAGTGGGGTAACCTAATGGATTAAACTGACTGAAAATTTGCCTGCTCAAGAGCCATCTCTTTCAGGACACACTCCTCCCACATTTCTTTTAACATTCGTTAACATTCATAGTAATTTTACCATTATATTGTAATCTTGTAGTATTTTTACCATTATGTTATAGTTAGATTGTAATCTCAGGCCAGATTTCTCTCTTATTATTATTATTATTATTATTATTAAAACATTGAGGCAATGCATAATGCATTTTAAAAACTGTAATTATTATTACTATTACCTCTGATGAGTTGTATAAATGTCTTGTATATGAGTGCTCCAACACCAGAGCAGTGAATCTCAGGACATGATTAACCAGACAACGTTTTTCAGTCTACATACAAAAAAAAATCACTGCATAACTACTCTCTCCTTGAAGACTAAAAAATATTGCTACAAGAATATGAATTCATATTGCACTTTGCTGCACCATCAAAGCATGAATTTTCCAAGTTGATAACCAACTAATGACCAACTGATCGCATATGCAACTAGATTTTTGGCTGTACGCCTAAAAAAGTCATGTGTGGTCGCACTACCATGCCTTACAAAGCCAAAGTATAGTGCGACTTCTCTAGTGCTTACTCACCTGGCCATACTAACATACTCTGATTGATAAACATAAATTTAAACATAGACATAACACAACCAGGTGCCAAATAATAAAGTTGCACCATTTTCCTTTCATTGTTGTGTGTTTTATTTATCATCTTTAATTAAGGCTAATTTCCCAGTGTCTTGATATGTTCTGTGTTGTAAACAACTCCTCTGACAAATGCAATGAAGGAATGAAGAATGTGCTTCATAGTGCGGTCATGGTGCTAGGCGTCCTACAATGTAGCAGAAAGCGTGGACATTGAGGATGAGATTAAATCGTGATCACAGGTTATCTTGTTGCAAACAACAGTTACAGAATGCTGTTTTTGTAAAGAAAGCTTTGTTTTCACTTGTCTGACATACAAAACTGTCCAGCATTTTCGGAACGGGCCGGTCCATGAATTCTATGGCTTTAAAGCTAGCCAAATGAGAAAAGTTCATGCTAGTTCTCACAAATACCCACCTGTTGAAAAAAATCAAGAATCTTCATGAACAGAATTTCAAAGGTGAGGTAAACAACAAGCAATTGGATAAAGAGGATCCGCAATAAAGCGACTTCAGTAGTTAATATCTAAGCTTAACTCTTGAGTGAAATATCCTGATTCTTTTATTTGTTTTCGCTGTGTTCAATACTGCTAGAATAGGCTCATATTGCAACACGAAGCCTGAGTTGCTTTTTTTGGAGCCTTAAGTACTCTTTTGGAGTAGGTGCTCCAAATATTTGAAGCTGTGCACCTTAAATTTTTAACTCTGCGCCTAAAATTTTGGCAGTGCACCTAAAAATTTACACCTGGTCGCACAAGTGCCCCCAAAGCCAAAAATAAACTTTGAGCCTTGTGCTTATGTTACACATTACTTTTAAATACTACTTTTCAGCAGCTTTTGGTTGTTATCAAGCAACTGCCAGGTTGCACACAAAATTATCTAGATATATGCCATTCAAAGCTTTGGTCTAAAGAAATTTAAAGGAACCCATAAAATCCTGGGTGCCCAGCACATAAACTTATTGAATCAAAGACATTTTTACAGTTGCTCAAAACAAAAAGCTATTAGTCTGTAGCATTGAGGCAGTTCTAGAGCACAACCCTGCCATTTGGTGATTGAAATTTTAAGGAAGAGTCCCTGGGGAGGGGGACTCCCACATGAAAAGGTTGGGATGCTTTTCAGAAATTTTCAAAAGAACCCTCTGAGTTTTGTGGGCGTGGCTTGAAATTTCTTTCATCTCTATAAGGAGGTACTACTTCTAAAACAAAACAAAAAACATCTTCCGTTTTTATTTTTTTAGCTCAGTAACCTAAAAGGCACTGTAAAAGTTCCCACTGCAGACCTTTACCAGCTGAACACCCAAAGAGATACCACAACTGCTTTTTTAACCTCTAAAAGCTACACAAGCATCCCTGTCCTTTTAACGTGGCTAAATGAAGAAGTTAATATCCAGCCAATGCAGTCAGTGGTCACACCATTTGTGTATGTGACCTGCTGGGTGACCCCTAGGAGCTTGCAGCACACCTTGTGGCTTGCATCTGTTTTGTGTCACATTTCAGCTGATCTTTGTGGACCATTTGCGTTCCGAGCTGATCTTGGCAGAACACTGGCTGCCATTAAGTTTTTCTACACCTTATTGTTCTGTGAATCATTGCGGATTCTTGCTCCCAGCCCTCCCACCCCCATGATTCATGGGTTTAGGTAAGTATAGGGTAAGGTAAGTATTTTTTTCCACTGAACTATTTTCAGTGTGACCGTACCAGGTGCCGGTTGCATGCAGGGGTGGTTCCCGCTCACAGGGTTGCCATGGATGCCTCCTTGCTGTGCCTGAAGTGCTCAGGCCCCCTGCCGACCCGCAAGGCACCAATTCCCAAGCTCATCGATTGGTGATGAGTTTAATATGGGAGTACCCCCCCCTACCCTGGAAGGAATTCCTGAAATAGGCCAAGTGTGCAAAATTAAGTGAGTGAATTTGAACGGAAGGTCTATTTATATTTTAGTTTACAGTATTTACCGCTATGTCAGGTCCTTCAAGCTGATCCAGCTTGTCATAGGTGAGAATCCAACTACTTCCATTCACTGGTTTAGCAACACTTGCCAAGATTTCATCAAATTTGTCCATGACATCAACCCAATGTTGAAGCTCACACTAAAGAAATAACATTTGAAACAAAATTTGAGATATATGTATGTATTTTCAGTACATGTACACTCGTTTAGAAAAATAACACCCCAAAAATTTTTGCACTGATTGGTTAAAAATCGTATTTAGCAATTAAATTATGAGCTTGAGATTGTCATTCAAAATTTAACTATATCCTCTTCACAGACAAAAGCCATCATTTGATTAACAAGCACACACTGCTACTCTCTACTTACTATCTGTTGAATAGTTGAATAGTTTATTTTAGAAATCCCATCGCAGCCTGAGGGCTGAATTAAGTAATTTGTACTGTGGTATAAGAGGTATAGTATGTAATACTATTTGAAAATATACAGCCAACAAAAATTGAAATATAAATAATTCTAATTACAATAAGTTAAAAAAGTTTCCATCCTTATACTAAAAATTTTGAAGAAACAATCTAGGATCTATCACAGAACAAATAGTTTGTAGAAAAGCCAATCAGAAAAATAGCATTTGTGATAAAACACTAGCAGGTTTATACTAAAACTGATAGAAAAAGAATTAGCACAAGCTATCGACGTAATGATGACATTTTCATGATCAAACTAATTTAAATTTAACTTCAGCAGATCCATTTTTGCAGTTGTTCTCCTTTTTTGTCATGAAATTTTCTAAAATAAAAGGAAAAATGTTCTCCATTTCTATAGAGTTCTAGAAACACTCCTAAAAGTTTGGGAAGAACTATTGGCTCGTGTTGCCATAGCATTTCTTGTTCTCCCAAACTTCCACTCAGTCTGAAAATTTCCCCTCAACTTACACATGGCTCAAACCTTTAGCCAAGCACCACTTAAATAATTAGCACAATAATTGTCTTTCAATGTTACACCATATAGCAAACATCTAATAAATGGCAGGCAGCACAGTTTACAATGAACAATTGCTTAGTGCTCTGTTTCTGTACATCAGAGCTACAAGTTGAAATAAATCAATATTAATTTGCTAAATGTTAACCTGAATCATGTACATGTAGATAATCACAGACTCGATTCTGTCATAAAGAAATGATATTTTTCCTGTAAATAAGACTGTGAAGCCATGCAAAGAAAACATATTTCAAGTTTCAAACTTCTCGGCTTAGTAACCTGGCAGGATATGGTATTCAACCGATTTCAAGGCTTGGCTACCAAGTTCTATAACACATGCTTTGCACTTTGTTTGTCAAGTCATTTTGGAAGAGTCCTGTGCTTGTTTGGTGTTTTGACTGTCTTATAAACCCACTTTTTATCTCTTCACACTTATAAAGCTTATAAAGGTTTGCTCAAAATCCTTGTTTGATTTGTGAGCATTTTACAAAAATTATCAGCAAAAAGCCTGCACACACATTTGTTGCTAAATTGGGTAAAAAGCTAATATACGTGCCACAATAAGCTTATTAAAACTTCACATCGAAACTTGCTGTGATTTGTGCACATATCCATTAGTAGCTAAAAGAAATTTCTAAGGAATACAAGTTTTTAAAGAAATTCATACCTAGAAATTAAGAAAATCCAGTTTTTGGCCTCTAAAATTGGGATTCACTTATACAGGGGATCAACTTATACATGTGCATAGGTAAACACAGTAACTTATACAGTGTAAGAGTGCAGCTTGTAAGTAAAAGCAATGAAAGCCCATTAATAAGGTCTAGTCTTTCTTAACCATCTTAAAACACACCAACTGTATAAACATTGAGGCTACGTCGAAACTTATACTGTACCAACATCAGACATTGACTCAAACTTGATACCTGATGTGCTAGTTGTAAAGATCCAGTAACAATCTTGGACAGAGTAGCACAAAAAATAAAACCACCCATTCCCCAAACAAACTATGAATTAAAATTAAACAAACATGTGCCACTTTTTCCACTGAAATGTAGGAAGGGGGTCTGAATATTTTAATTGACTTGACCAAGGTTAATTTTTATTGAAATTACATGGGACATTAACACAACTCTCCCCAAATCAATGTTGAACTGGCACTACAACCAACATCTTTAAGTGCTGTTATTTTTGTCATTTTTAAGTGCCTATGAAGTAAAAATTAATTGCTGCTTATTTGAAAGGCATTTCAAAGTATAGAAGAATGGTGTTTTTCTTTTTAGAATATCTTTTTCGTTTTAGAGATATTTACGTTTCTGTGAGTAAAGTGACGTCATAGGTGGTTTCACTAAAACAGTACAACACTCAATCAAGAATATCTCTAGAAATATTAAAGAAGTTTTCTTCAAACTTGGCATCAGGACTGTGCATCAAAAAAGAAGCAAAATGACACCTGTCATGCTATTGCCATGACAACAGTTATGCCACTAGTCATGTTTTAATTGAGACTAAATTTCCCAGGTTTTATCCTAAACAAGGATAATCCACTCACAGCAATCTAATGAGGATAGTTACCGAAATATGGGAACCATTTGTGTGCCGAGCTAGACCCTCTGTTCCTCTTAAAAAGATTGCAAATGAGAATAGTTGGTTTTTCACAGAAAGACACTGGAGCCGAGAATGTTGCCATAGCAACAACATAGTAGGTGTCATTCTGTTTCCTTTTTGATGTACGTTTCTGGTGCCAAGTTTGAAGAACACTGCTCCAATATTTCTCGAGATATTCTTGATTGAGTGTTGTACTGTTTTAGCGGAACCACCTTTGACATCATCACTTTCCTCATTTGCATAATGCAAAAACGTAGATATCTCTGAAAAGAAAAATGATATTCCCAAAACGAAAATGCCATTCTAATTTACTTTGAAAGCCTTTCAAATAAGCAGCAATTATTTTTTACTTCATAGGCACTTTAACAGGGGAATGGTGGTTTTGATTATTATAAAATAACTGAGCCACTATGCACGCTCTCATTGGTCACTAGGCATGTTTCGATGAGAGTATGTAAATTGTGACGACTACGTCTCATGTTTACATAACTGTCTTGAACCGTCCTTGTGTTTAGATGAGGCTATGCAAACATGGAAAAAGCGCTCTATTGCTTAATTCAAATTGAACAAGATTACAACATTAAATTTTAGAAAACAGCCCTAACAAAGCACACGCGCTGATTGGTTAATAATCGTGTTTGTATAACTCGATGGAGATACAGAACTAGTGCGTGCTGTTGACGTAGTGATGACGCGAGCAAGAGAATTTACATTTTTACAATCAAAGTTAACAAGTTGTTTTCCTTTTTCTCGTCGCAATGTTTTCTAAAAGAAATAGAAAGCATGTACTCCGTGTTTCTATCGAGTTTTAGTATAATTTGAGAGCTGAACAAAGAGTTTCCAGATATCTGATTGGTCGAGCGGTTCCCTATATGACGCTATATAAACCGCTCCAGGCGGTTTATATAACAATTGTGAGGCCTGGCTACTAAGCGCACCACCTTTGCTATCTCGACAAGTAAACATGGCAGGCAGTTGGTGAATGAATTTTTCATCTATTCGCGAGTTATCACTCTAAGTCCAGGATATTTGAAAGGATGGAGAATTGTCACAACGACTGCTGTCATCCTTGGACCGAAAATCCTTTCAAGAACTCGTGTCCAAGGCAGTTAAGAATTGTAAACGCAGTGGTTTACGTTGATTGCCATGGGTGATTGCCAGCACATTGGATCGATTGACCGAAACTAAAGCTACTCATTTTGAGACAATGATAACAACTGCGGATGAGGTCAACAGCGATAAAACAAAGGTACCGGAAGAATTTACTTTTCGTGTTTTGCTTGATTGTTTTACTGCCAAACTCGATGAGTAAACTGATTCAGAATCAATGTAAACTTACATCTTGTTAAGACTATATAGATGCATACGTGTATGCAAACGAACAATTGGGTCCCCCTTTTTAAGTTTTAGTCATTATTCTCTGTTGTTCAGCTCTTAAATTATACTGAAACAATTATTCGCCTCAGGCTCAGTGAATATTGTCGAATAATCCCCTCAACTTCGTCTCGGGGATTATTCTACAATATTCACCTCGCTTTCGGCAAATAATTGTTAAATATAAACACCCGTGAAAGTTTGGGAGAACTCGAAAAAGCTGTGGAAACACTCGCCATCAGCTCGTGTTCCAACAGCATTTCTCGTTCTCCCAAACTTCCACTCGTGTTTATATAACTCGATACAAACACAGTACATGTTTTCTATTTCTTAGTTATGCTTATGACACCAGTTCTAAGAATCTTAGTACACCTGTTTAAGGGGTACAAATAAACAAAGGAAATTACCCCTTTGTCGGCAAATGCATCTCTTAATTATGAAGTGTGGTTGAGGGCTTGATTAAATCAATAACACATCACAGAACTATTGAGCTTCATGTAAAAAATATCAAATTAGTCATGCATTGTTTTTTAAAATGTCCCACATGACTATTAATGTTTCAATTAATTACCCCAAATTTTCACTACATTTTCATTGTGTTTAAGTCATTAAATAACTTATTGCCCCTATTAAAGCTACTTACTCTAAAAAGCAATAGTCAAGGGTGACCTGTTTACAAGCAAGTCATTAAATGATTACTTCAAACTTCCTGTAATGATTTCAAGCAAACAAACATAAATTTCCCAAACGACAATCTATAATTTAACGCCACAAAACCCCGTCTTGGGTAAACCTTGGAATGCTCAGGTGAACAGCTTCAATGAACACATATCAACGTTATAAAAATACAAGGGATTGATATCTGTTTCTTCACCTTTCCATAGTACCACGTATTGATGTCCTTGAGTATGAGGATAAGTTCGCCGTCAGTCGCCTCCTTCAGTCTTTGAATAAGTTGCCTGCACTCGGGAGCCTGTGAAATATACTTTGTCAATATTGCACTTATAAAGAAAGAGCATTGGCGAAGTTAGTACCTATGCAACGACTTCTCTTGCTTCTAGCATGTACTTTGTATTATTTTACTCTCATCGGATAAAAGCAAGTCTTGGACTTGAAGGAAATGATACTCTCCGAGACTTACCACGTCCGACTGCGTTTTCCGC
>CM042756.1:3779727-3784113 GCA_022496165.2 Catalaphyllia jardinei
GAGGAAAGAAGCGAGTGGAGCCTGGGGAGTGTCCTCATGGAAAAAAATATCTACCCCACAAGACAAAACCTGTTCCTATGGCCCCAAACACTTTCATTCACAGAAGACAAAAACAAAATTGTCCTCGCCCGCATTTGCTAACCTTTGGTTATTACTAGTTAATAAGTAATGATACGGTTTTCCTCGTTCAATTTGAAAAATTTGCACTTGTGAGTTTTTCAAAAAGCTGAAATTGCACTCGCCGAAGCGGCTCGTGCAATTAATTTCAGCTTTTTAAAAACTCACTGCGTGCAAATTAATTCCAAATTGAACGAGAAAAACCGTATGATTACCTATGCTAATAGCACCGCGATCAGTCACGATTGCTTGTTAAATTCACGCTTTCGACTATTGTTTCTTGTTCTACACTGAAAATTGGGTCCTTATTTATTCACATAAAGAAATTCATTACTCAATTCGAAACAACAGAGAAAATGATAGGTCACTGAACTCGTTTTTGAGATAATTAGGGAGTTCAAGGTTTAATGAGCTGGGCCGGGTTGTTCGAAAGCCGGTTAACGTTAACCCAGGATTAAATGTTAACTGAGGCATTACTTCTTCTTGTTTAAACATGTCTTTTATCTCTAACGTTTTGTGTAGTTTGAGATTACTACAGCTCAAAACTGAGGGGCAAACAATGTAAACAGATTACCTAACCAAAAGGTAACAAAACTGAAATCAAAATTCGCGCTAACCCTGGGTTAGCTTAATCGGGCTTTGAACAACCCGGCCCAGAACAATAGCTGTGCACGTTCGTTATAAATCTTTGTACATTTCGTCCTCTGCAAAACAACGTGAAATGACCAAATTCTGCGTTGTCCGAAGAACGTGAACCACGACGGCTAAATTTTGAAAATTCTATTTCAAATTTATCGCGGTGTCCAAGATTCAGTTTCGCGATAGCTTTGACAGTGATAAATAAGTAAATAATTTAAGAGTATTCCGAGATTCGTAAGTAAAATATAAATTCACTTTTTAATCGACGTTGTACTCGGCACACTAATGGCTGATTTGCGTAAGTATACCAGTAGAATTCTACTACTAGGGAATATAGAGAAAAGCCACGCAGCCTAACACTTCCCCCAAAGCGAAACATACGGGGTTTACCTCGGTGTAAGAACCTGCGAACTTTTTCTTTGTTTTGTAGCTATTTTTAGGGTTAGGGTCTGTTATGTTGATTTTCCTTTGTATTTTTTTTTGTTTTACGTCACTTGTGAGTTTCACAGGTCCTTACGCCGAGGCAGACCCAAAATACACGCTGACGCCCTACTAATATAACTTGATGGATGTCGTCAGGGTACTGAACGGGACAATGAAACCCAAGAAAAATGCCACTACTGTGAAAATAAATGTAATTTATACCACCAATACAAAAAAACATCTGTACAAAAACAATGTTCTTAATTTACAAGACCTTCATCATGCAGTGAAGCACGTGCAAAAGAAAGGTTAACAGCTGATAGCATAAGCTTCAGGACCTCCGTTCGGGAATATACGTTAAATTGAACAGCATTCAGTTTCCGCTAGCTTCACATAACCATGCCCTTCTCACAAGGAGTGAAACATTTCACCGAGAAAGTGTGACAAGTTATCGTTACACATTTCGCTTGCAGTCACGCAACGGGCCATCAATTTAATACAGTGAAAAGAAAGCGTGATTCCGTTCAGTAACGCAGTGGTTGAAGTTGTCAAAAACAAGTTTCAAACTGCTCAACAAGAGGTTACCCAGCCTACAACGTTTGAATGACGAGCTTTCGTTTCTTGTCGTGGATAAATCGATTAGAGGTGAACATTGGGCTGTCGTAGAACGATCCCAAACTTGTGATGTTTATTTGCCGCGCCTGAAAAAAAGATCACAAGAAGTTTAAACAAATGTCTATAAAGTGGACTTGAAAGGATTTAGAATAAATGAACGTGGACAATAGGAATGAATGAATGTGATTTAGAATGAATGAATGTGGACAATAGGAAAACAAAGAACACAAGGAAAAGCAAACTTGGAGGAGATAATTTCCAATTCGGTAGAAAAAACCGAGGAGATTTACGGGAAAATTTTCGATTGCAAACGTCCAGTTAGGGAAGCGCAAAAGTTCTAAAGAGCGCTCCAAAACACGGTCCAAATGTTTTGATTTTCCATGTATTCTCTGCAACCCTTCCTGGCCACACCGAGCTAGCATGCTCGTCAAACTTTTTTTAAGGTCCAGCTTTCTTCGTCTGTAAACTCTCTTTCTTGGATTTTTGTGTTACTTTTTTGATGTCTTTTTACGTCGAAAAACTACCATTTGGAGATTTTTTTGCTTCTCGCCAAAATTGACTCAAAGAAGAAACAAATCAGCGCGTTTGCTTATTTGTTTGTTTTTTGTTTGCTTGTTTGCCGCATACGGCAGCAAATTGAAACTCCCGCGGTTTTCGATTGGCGCTGAACTTCTGTAAAAAAGGCTTCTTTGATAAAGTCCGTTCAAATCTTCAAATGTTTTAAAACGTGTACAAGCTTACCCTGTCAGTGAATTCATCCTCCTGAATTTCAATCACATCAGGCTCACTACGGTACCGACTGCGGAAGAATGTCACTTGTTCCTTGGCCAACTGCTTCAGCACAAACAGCAGCAACTCGTTGTTGTCACGCCGGTAAGCTAAGTACTGCGAAAATGCCTGTTAAAAATATAAACAACGCTTTCGTTATAGCTTTTCCACTAATACAAACCCGAGCCGTCACCACACAAGCATTCGGCCAAAGTTTTTTCAAAATCTTTTTGATGGCTTACTTACTTACTGCTTCCTAGCCCTTATTGTGGGCGGTGCTGACGAACAGCTGCAATCGCGGTAGAATGTTCTTTGATTGGCCGAAACGACCAGAGAACTAACGCAAAACGGCGTCAAACCTTTTCAGTCCGTTGTTAGCTCAGATCTTGGCCGCGCAACGCTGGAGAAATTTGTAAACACAGCTTTATTCCTGCAGTTAGGCTTATCGTCCACACTAATCCGTCACAAAAGCGAAGCTTTTCGAAAAGACTTTCCAAATTACACTGGTAGAATTTGAAAATGCCGGCTTGGCGTTTTAAAGCGGATTAAAAACATTTTGAAAACGGAACTTTTCGAAAACGATTTGGACAAGATAATCCTGTGATTTCCATGCCCGGGTTTTTCTCAAACAAATCCATAATAAACGGCAACTGTTGTGTTTCTAAATTCCTCTGGTGTAATGTGGACGGAAAACATTTTATGCGTTTTCAGAGTGCAAACTCTGTTTTCAAATTCCTCTAACGTAGTGCGGACGGGGCTCCAGTAAACAAAAATATTTGGACGGTTTCTCAAATACCAAAGTTTTCACGTTCGTACCTTTCTCATATTTCTCATCACAGAGAACTTCTGTGTATCAATGAAGCTCTCCAGCATGACTCTAATGGCCATGTTAACATCATCTTCTGTCACGTATTCGCGCAGGTGCATCTTGGCGTGGGCCTCGGCCATTCTGATCATGGACTCGATATGTCGCACAGTGATGGGAATGGAGCCAGTGGCCTGTAGATATTTTAAAAATGAGATTACATGTACAGCCTCGATGTTAAAAAAGGTTCAAGTGCCTTTGTTTAGGAGACAAACAAATCTATCAACTAATCGTAATAGGCTTAACAACCTCAACTGGCGGGAGGCAGTTGAACCGGGGTCTACCGTGACAGAGGAGTTGAACCGGGGTCTACCGAGAAACAACTTCAGCTAAGTGGTCTGAGTGGGACTTGAACCCGCTTACCCGAGGCGTAAGTGAGAAAATCTGTTTCCTTTACTCCCTCTTTATTTCAATACAATCCTACTTAATTAATAAAAGAATAAACTCCACGGAAAAACACGTCCAAACAATGCTCTCACCATCGACTCTTTTCTGAGCTCAGCAAACATTCTGGCAATCTTATCCTGGTCCATATTGTGCAGTTTGGGGTGGATTTTCTCACGGGCATAGATGATGTACTTCTTCAGCATTTCCTGAGGAATGGTTTCCACACCGGGTTGCAATGCATTCTATGTAAACAGTCATAAGAAACGTCTTGAAGGCAAGCAATGCGTGCACATACTTTTACACTGGATTTTTTCATTAGGTCTTCCAAGTCAGTTATAACAGTAGTACACTGATATTGCAAGTCTGTTTATTGCCGAGCTTCACGTAAAACTAGTCTCTCCTCTGAAGTAGAACGTGCAAGATATTTTCTTTCAGTGTTATAGTAAGGAAAGCAGAGTAAAAAGTTTGAGTAACACCCCCTGATAGCACAAAAACTATACATTTTTTTCATGAGAGGTATTTGTTGAGTATTAGAAATGGTGCCGGCTTTAACAGATCAAGACAATTGGTGA